>JAKCPI010027726.1:0-207251 GCA_023213315.1 Euborellia annulipes | reverse complement strand
TTTTAAGACAATCGTAGAAAAGAATATAATAAAATCACATACGCTGGGCTATATTTTAGAGGCCGTAGGGCGCCTATGCCGGTTTCGGGGGGCGCCAAGGGCTCGATGCGCCTGGGGCGGGGGGGGGGGCTCGCGCCCCCCTCGCCCCCCTGGTTACGCCACTGTACATGTCATATAATATACCATATACTTAAGGATTTAGCTATCAGGTGGAGACTTAATTGTGGAGCTCAGTGTACAATAACAATGGCGAGTTGAGCCACCTAGCTTCAGACCAGTTGTTTTTTACCAACATTTAAATAATTGTAGAAAAATAAAAATTTATTTTAATTGGGGAAAAAGGGTTAAATGGCATTTTATTAATTATATTTATTTAAATAATATTTTTAAGATAAATTAATTTTATTAATTAAATTTTAATTTTGAAATGTTTTCCGAAATGTAATCAAAGGCGCTAATTTTGATTTTGAGAGGTCCGTCATGAACTACATAGAACGACAATAAATTTTATCTAATTTTATTCAAATTCACTTATAGGATTTTTTGAATTTGCCATATAAAAAAATGCAACGGGGTTCAAGACCCCCGGCTCAAAAAAAGACCCCGTTGTATTTTCCTACATGGGTTTCTGCTATTCCTGACAAATTCAAAGGCGGATTTCGGTGACGAACGCAACGATCTATCTTATTATATGTTATTCTATTAAAGATTTTTTTATTCAATCACCCTTGTTGTTCCGACACAGTAACGTTCAATATAATTTATAATCCTTTGTTCCTATCGTAAAAGAGAGCTCGCGAAATAAAATAGAACTTAAAACAAATATAAATTAATGTCACATTAGAATTCATGGGTTTTGAATATAGTTTAAGGTGGAAAGGAATTCAACGGCTTTCATTTGACAAATACAATGTAGAGGAGGTTGTTTTTAAATTGCCGTTCATTAAAAAGATGAGTTAGTTGTCCATTGTAAAAAAAAGAAATCGTGAAAGATTTACAAATCGATAAACGTAATAAGGGATCACGTGAAAAAAATATTATTATGGATGTCATTCGATCTCATTGGAAAAATTGAAAAGCAAAAAAGCAAAAAGGACTTGATGGCATTCTAAAGTGAGATGAAGTTCGCAATACCAACCGAACCATTTGTCTTCGATTTCTAAGTGTTATTAAATAAATATATGTAATTCATCAAGTAACGATAATTGGAGATTAAATTATTTTCTACCAAATTAGGAAATATTGCTCCCTAATAATTATATATGCTAAATCAGATTTATATTGCCATTATTCTAAGTGATATTTTAAAATATATTAACATAATTAGTTTGCGCTTTAATTAGGACCACAAAGGGAAAATGCGCTAAAAAGTAAATTAAATGGTAGTGAACTCTATTTCTAATCATTTTTTACTTTCTCTTACTCTATATATGAAATATATAGAGTAAGAAAGTATTGCGACATGTCAAAAATTCGATGTCGAGATTTTGATGGATATACACGTTTTGAGGTCCACTGAATCCAAAAAAGTGGGTCCCGCAAATTGGTCTGTCTGTGTGTCGGTATGCGTGGACATTTTTAGGATGAAGGAAATGAGCTACGAGGTTGAATTTATATTTAAGTTAGGCACCTTCCTAAGTCGTGAAAATCAACCAAAAAGTACTAGGACTTTGCTGATGTACTTTTTCAGTTTTTTTTTTTTTTTTTTTTGCGATTTTCTCAAAATTCGCTACAACGATTTTGTTTAAAATTCATAAATCAGTTATTTTTTAAATGCTCTTTAAAATGTATTAAATAATCATTTTGCCCTTGAAATCTATTGAAACACACTTTGCTCTTGTACCTCATAGGAAAAATAGGAGAAATGGTTGCCATGGTAACAAAATATAAATCTTTTTCTTTTTAGATTAAAATTCATATAAATCAACCATTTTTTATATACCCTTTAAAAGATATATCAGTAAAATTTTTCGTGAAAATTGTTTGAAGTACACTTTACTGAAGTATTTCAGATTTTTTTCAAATTCATTTTCCGGCTCTTCCTTCCATAGAGCATCCATGTTAAATCCTTATGGGGATTTGATTTGCATGTTATTTTCGATTCGAAAGGAACTTTTCACTCATTAAAAAAAAATTTCCAATTATAATGAAATTTTATATTTATTTAGGATTTCTATTGTGTATAAAATATCCAAATATGAGATTAAAATTTTGAAAAATAACCATTGTTTATTTCAAGCAGTAACATTTAAAAATTCGATGTCGAGATTTTTTTAAATGTATACAATTAGAATTCTATATTCATTGAATCCCACGAAACTGAAAGTAATCTTAATTTGCCATTTTTTATTAATTTAGTTTGCTGATTACTCGCGAAAAAGTTCCACTCGGTAGTAAAATTGATCTCAACTTTCTAAGCTAGCGATCCATATCGCATTCGACACGAATATTTTGAATCACTAAAATAGTACTAGTGATTTACTGATATCAAAGGCGCCTAATCCTAACGTTGTTATAACCAACTTGACTATTATTTTTGCGTTTTTTCTCATTAATTTAAATTATCTTTACAGATAATACTGGTATATATTTGTTTATAAATAGTAGGCCGATACCGTATCGCATTTTTGTTGTCGGAATATTGAGGTGTGATCTGGGCGATTAACATTAGAGAAGAAGCGATTAACTCCATTAAAGTAAACGCTTGTTTAGAAAATATGACTAGGCATAACCTGAGATCTCCCCCCCCCCCACCTCCCCATCCTACCATAACTGGAACCACACAACTTTTTAATACCTGTATGAGTATCAGGTATTATCTGCATATAGTAGTTTATATTTTAAATACCTATATATAAAAAATTAAACATTTATTTACAAGATTTTGCAACAAATCGCATTGTAGAAAAAACTCATACATTTTTTTTTTTTGAGACTAGTTATTAAACTATTTTGAAAACTCTTTTCTGTTCAAAATATTTTTTTTAATACCCTGCCGATGTTTTGGGAATTCGGAGTCACCCATGCTCAGAATAAGATTCTTAAAAAATTATTTACTTTGCAACCTTTAATATTTATAATTTGTATGCTCTACAAGATATGTAATATTGAAATATCGGTTTGATCCGAGGAAATTTTGTCTTTCTCGATTCCATGTTAAAAAACTTGTAGAAGAAGGGAGGGTAATATGAGATGCCATAACTGTTAGTGGTTATTAGAAGATGCTGGAATATGTTAGAAAAAATAAGGACGAACTGAAACAAACTTTTGAGTGTTTTAAACACGATCTTTGTGGTTTTAAGTTTCAAAAAAAATGTAGGTACCGTTTTTTGAGTAAAGAAAAAAAATGTCCGTTGGGTGATATGGGCCAAGAGGCTAATATGGAATAGCTATTGAGGCGAATATAAAATACCTGTTGTAGGGTAAAATGGGTTATGTTTGCATTTTGAAAGAAAATCCCAATTAATCTTAGTAAAACAATGTATTAATATTTAGTGGGTATTTAAAAAGAATATTGAACATATTTATTTAATTTATTTATTTAGAATATTTAATAATTAAATGTTAATATTTTCAAATTATAATATTAATATAAATAAAGAGTTTTGTAAACAACAAAACAAAATTCGCAAATATAGAATTTCTCCTTTGGTATTCATTATTAGCCGACTCGCAATTTTAGACAATGATGGCACCTCAACAAGCGCATGGTGAAAATCAGTTTGTGTGACCGCACCCCTATAGGTGTTTACAACAGCTTTTTACAAATAAGTCTTTATAATAAGCACACAGAGTTTCACAAACTCTTACCTCGAAGAAAAACGAGATGGCTCAAAAGAATAATTTTTCCTCTAAAAAAAAAACAACTGCTATGGCGGGATAGCGACAACTACCACTCAAAGGCGAGGACTCTAGTGGACGGTTGACAAACATTAGATAAATTGCAGCACCTAAGAGCGCCGAGATTTGCCGGTATTCCATATTACCCGACTATTTCCGTTTTACCCTACCTTCCTCTATATACATCAAAATTTCGACATCAAATTTTTGACATGATCGCAATACTTTCTCTCTCTATATATTTCATATATAGGTTAAGTAAAAATTAGATATTTTCCATGTTTCGGGAAAATTAAAATAAAATATTTTATATATTTTTATTTATTTCTATTCAAACAAAGTAAATAAATAGAAAGTCATTTAAAATTAATTCAGTCTCTAGGGAGTAGGCCAGAGGTATAGATCTCGCTCCTTGTGATATACATCGGGGGTTCGCTTCGCGTCTCTAGAGAGAACAAAAAAAAAAAAAAAAAACGCCTGGAAAAATCAACCTCTAATTAAATTCAACCATATAGTTAGCAGTGACGGCGCTACGGGGGGGCTAGGGGAGGCATGTCCCCCCCCCCCAACAATGACATCTACCCCCCTGGATGGTTCCCCTCCAATTTTTTGTTTCTCTGTTAATATTACCTATATGTATATTGTCCGCCCCCTCCAGTTTGTAAGTTTGCCCCCCACCACTGAGAATAAGCTGGCGCCGTCACTGATAGTTAGTCTCTTTTGTAAAATTCTAATTATAGTTCTACTTTCTCTTATTTTGATATCTGAGGCCATTTAGATTCCGCCCTCTATTTATTTAAACTTAAAAATTTTATATTATATAGAAAGTTCGATTACTAATCCTAAATGAAGTGAGTCCCCTCAAGCACTACTCCAAGTCTCGAAAAAAACTTTTTTGGATTCAGGGGACCCCAAAACGTGTATATCCATCCGACATCGAATTTTTGACATGAATCCAATACTTTCTCTTTATATAGTAAGAGAAAATAAAAATAACCCCTCCGCCCCGTGCTTTAGTTTGACAATTATAATTATTTATACGATACACATAAATTACATGCTTCCCAACTGATAAGTACGTCGATTAGCGATCACAAATCAACCGTGTAAAGACTATCATTTATTCTCAGTCTTTTTCTTCTTTCATCGTGAAAGAATTCGGCTTTTTAAATGATCGCCCACGGAGGGGGATAATAAGCAAATTATCATTGCGATTCAAAATTATTGATAATAATAAAACTTTTTATCAATAATAATAAATTTTGCACTTCTTGCGGTTTATTCATCATATAAAATATTATATAATTTTTTTCTCACAATAATCTCAAATAAAAAATCCTTCAATAGATACTTCCTTTGGTGGTCCAAAATCTTTTTCTAACTCTTAATAAATGAATATTAACAAACGTCGATTATGTTATGTTTTTTAGAGATGTAGAGAGTAAATAAAATGAATTAATGTGATACATCTGGCATGCTTGAAACATGATGTGAATATAGAGTACCTTTTAACATAAAATCTCATGTCAAACTATAAATGCAAGAATTGATTTACTATAGAAAGAATGGAAATCATCTTGAGGCGGTAATTATTGTAACAATTTTCATTGAAGTCATTGGCAAACCAACAAAAAGAGATTTATATATTAATAGAACGGGTTTAATTTATTAAAAATCTTTTCCTTAATTTATTTGTACTTTTGTACTAGACGTGCTAATTATAATATTATTAAGAAATGTTTTTAAAAAATATGTGACAAGAATATCACCAAACAACGGGCCGGGTCCATTTATGCTTTCAGTTGATATTCTTTCTATTAAATTCATTAATCACTATCAAAAATATGAATTATAAAGTTTTATTATTAATTTCACTCGGTGCCATTCTTTTTCGGATTACTTTGCGCCGCTCTTGAAGAAATATTTAAAATTTTGTTTGTTAGGATCATGGCTGTCTGTCGGTGTCTGTGAACAAAAGATGGGACTTGTTTTTTAAAAGGAGGTTTGGTCTAAATATGGGCTAGTGAGGGAGGTCTAAAAACGGGCTACCTCTCTGGAGTAGCCCATATCTGGACCAGACCAAAGCTATTTTTCAAATAACCTAAAAATGATGTACCTAATTACAATGTACGTGTTATTTATGTAACTAATTATAATTATTCCATTTAATGAACTAAAGGATCATAATAGCTTTGGTTATATGGTCTTTAAATTATTAAATTAGCATCAAACCGGCGTCGAAAGTCAGTCAAATCATCACTGGTCACTGGAACGCCTTACCGTGAGGAGCTACAACAGTCCTTGGCTCCAACTCGGAAAAAAGAAAGCTTTCATTTACCGCTGATGGGGTGAAAGACAAAAGTAAGAAAGAGCAAAAACCTCAGGAATCAAAGAACAAGAAAAAAAACTGAGACTCAGACTGCCACCCCTGGATGACTCCGATTCGGAATTTGAGGGACTACAACCTACAATAAACCCTCACCAAGATGATGCTTCCTGTCTGTTTTGCCAAGAGTTGTTTTCCAAAGACACAAATTGTGAAGATTGGGTACTGTGTGTTACATGTCAAATAAAGAAAATTTTAATTTTAATGTAATATATAATTCTTAGAAATTGTATTGTTGCTGCTGAGTTGACTGATCTACAAAAGGCCATTTCGGTCCCATGAATCAAAATAAAAATAAAATATTTTATTTAATAATAGGCCTACTCTTCCCAAACCTACTAATTAGATTCATCATACTGAAATGGTATATTTATTAATATATATCTTCATTGAATAGGCTACGTAGAGTAATAGTGCTATCATTCATATATTTATTGTTACAGGCCATCAGGCTGGTCAGTTAAATGACGGAATTTTAGGAAGCAGTGAAATCCAATCAGAAACAAATAAAATTTTCTGAAAAAAATTAAATAAATTGAATTAGCTCACTGATGAAGGCACGCAGCACAGCGGCCGAAACCCTGGAGGTCTGAGGTTTTTTACAATAACGTTTGGAGAATAAATATAATTATTTTAAAAATAATATATTGAAATTTCATTCTCAAATAATTCGGACTGAATTGACCTTTACTCCTTCAACTAAATATTCTACAGTCCTGGTGAGTCAATTATAAATTGAATTATTTTTTCAACCCTAGCAAAATTCATGCTGCATCTACAGCGAAATTCTTTAAATAAATAAACAATTATAAGATAGACTTGGACTTTTCCAATACCTACATGTGTATTTATATTTAATAACTATTAAAGAATGTATAATTAATCATTTGATGCGAAGGTCCTGAAAAGCATTTTATGAGAATAATATAATTAAATAGGCATAGTCTAGAATGGGAGGGGCCGTTTTCCCTCTCAATTAATAGCACCATGGATTTAAAACATTTAAAAGCGACACGGGCTCATCATCAATCCCATTTAACTTTGCTGCTTTCTCTTGTTTTTCTTTCTGTAACAGGTGTGGCTAATTCGCCTTTGTTCATTATTTTAAAATTATTTTCATAAAGCTTATTAAATGAAAAAAAAAAAAAATGTTTTCGTTGTAACATGTTTATTATTTTGTAATTGAATTCAATTTATAAGTCTGTGTCTGCAAACCAATTTGAAACGTAGAAGAGTTGAAGGCATTCATAAAAGTAATGTCAAATATTTATATTATATTATATAAACAAAGAAAAATATTTATATTTTGTTACTATGGCAACCATCTTTGCTATGAAGTACAAGACTAAAGTGTGCTAAGAACAATGAATTTTTTTTTATTTATATGGCCTGGTAAGGTATTTGGAACCTTGAAATAGGTCATTCAGCGACTAAGGTGTCCGCAAGATCCTAGTGTCTATTGTAAAATAATTTCCTAGGAATTTAAAAAAAATCCTAAAGAAATCAATCTCGAGACTTTATAAAATAAATAATGTTGTAGATAAATCGCTTATTAGGGTTATTAATGATTTTTTTATTTAATGTTGTTGAGGAATGATGGAGATGAATAGGAGACTGAGCACGTAGCCTGAGGACTCCTGGTCCAGAAATCAACTTACTGCTCTCCTCTATTTATATTGATAAACCTGACAATGTCTATAATTAATAATTAATAACCCAGAAGTTGAATGAGACTAATTAATTCATTCCACATGCATATTTTCGGTAAGATTTTATTTACTACTAGAATGTCGAATATAAATTTTAATAGCCATGTTACTGTTCTTGTGATTAAAATTTTAGTTAGCAGACTAGCCTCGGGGCTTATCTTTTTAAAAGAACCTATCATTTTATCATAGTTCTTTAGTCAATCAAATCAATCAATAAACCTGGCGCTTTTGCCAAAAGGTGTAAAGTCAAAAGTTCCTTAATCAATTATTTTGCCTCGTTAATTTTCAACTCTTTCGGTCCTATTAAAATTTTGATGATTTTCGATAGAAAAAGTTTCTGTCTAGCCTGATCTCTGCGAGGGTGCACTTTTTACTTTAAATATAAAGCGAGAAGCAAGCCGATGAAGGAGGGGGAAAAGGAAGAAATGGTAGACTTAGCTCGAGAAACTCGTGGTTGCCATCCACGTACTCACAAGAGGGATTAATATAAAAATAACTCCATGTTAGCTTATATAGTTTGTACTTACTGTATATTTTTTATTTCATTTTAAGATTTGTAATCTCATTGGAACCAACCAGTATATAATTTATTTTAATTATTTCAATTGATAATTAAGTCCGATGTTAAGAATTAAAGCTTTTGATAATTTTTTTTTTTTTGTGGGTAAATTGTTTCAAAAAATGCAATTGTTCATCACTAACTTGGGTTAATCGAATGAAATATTACGAAGTAATACGGGACTTGGTAAGGAGTCGAAGGAAGGTGTATAATTAAGAAACAAGTTTAATTCCAGCGGCAAGAGTCAATAATCTTTTTAGCCAGTAGGAAGCTCTCTATTTAAATTTAATTTAAATATAATGGAAGAGAGAAAGAAAGAGAGCGATGGTAGGGGAGAGGCCTGGGGGCCGCATACTTGACCTATGACCCACGTGGGGAGTCCTGGGGCGCAGACCTCCCCTGACCTGGCACGTTTTCTCGCACTTGTAAACAGTGATTAGTTAAAGAGTACCCCTCCAAAAATAATGAATAAATTCAGTTTATTTTTAATATCAAGTCAAAAGCAACGAACTAATGCTAAGAGCAATGAGGTACCCTAGTAGGTCTACTAAAAGATTTTTTTTTTTAGTCATTTAGATATTTTTAAATTCTATAACAGCCAAATTTCATTTTTTTAAGGCTATTTGTCTATCAAACGAGTTTTAGGAAGGAAAAACTTCCAAAAAAAGTCGAACGCTTCAAAAATGCGTGCAAAGAAGTTGATAGCAAATATTAATGGCAGCGATGAGCTGTTTCGAAATCGCTACAGGAAGTTGACTAAACAAAGCGATCAGACGGACGGACATGTACGAAAAAAAAAATTATCAAAATCGGTTGACATCTTCCGGTCTCGAATAGGCCCTAAAGTTTGACAAAATATGAAAAAAAAATGAATAGTGAATAATAAAAAACAACAGAATGTAGAAAATATCTTTAATTTATTCTTTGGGCTATCGATTTCGTCCAAAGGACATCATCAGGCCAGCGTTATTGAAATATAAAATAGTAAATACATGGTTTTTTTATGTTTTTTAAAAGAGTTGAAACAAATTCTGTGTCATTTTAATTAATTATTTTTTGATATCACAGAATTTGTTTCAACTCTTTTAAAAATCATAAAAAAACCATGTATTTACTATTTTATATTTCAATAACGCTGACCTGATGATGTCCTTTGGACGAAATCGATAGCCCAAAGAATAAATTAAAGATATTTTCTACATTATGTTGTTTTTTATTATTCACTATTCATCAGTTAACCCAACAGACAAATGGAGTATTACATCAAACAAATATGAAAAAAAAAATTTTTTGCGATTATTTTTTAATTTTTGAATAATAAAAAACAATGTTCTTATGTTCAAAAATAAAAATATTGTAACTAGTTACGTTAAAAAAAAGTAGATTAAACATATTTAAAAAAAACTCGTAAAACTGTAACTATTTCATTATTTCGGCAAATTTTTGGGCGTATGCGCGATCAGAATGATCTAAACCAAATTAAAACAGTTTTCACGCTCTTTTTGAAGACGTTACAAACTATTATATTACGAAAACATCAATTTCAAAAATTGAAAAAATCGCAAAAATAAAGTTTTTTTTTTAAATATTTTGTCAAGCCTACGATCCACCCTAATATACAGTATCTAATTACTTTTTTTTTTAATAAAAAATTTTGGTATCTTTTTTAAAATTTTTTTTGTACTCGTAAATATCGATAATTTTTGATAAATTTCGATGAAACATTTCTAATTTTGATATGTGTGTTTGAGTATCAAAATTCCGGACTGGAATTTGGAGCAATTTTTTAATCTTGAAATAAAAAATCTGGTGTGACTGGCGCACAGCACACAACTTTCTCTTACCCTTCGGTAAGAGAAAGTTGCGCACTGTGCTGGTCACACCAGATTTTTTGTGTCGAGATATATTTAGTTTCCGATAGCACCTTAGTTTCAAACTTGCATTTTAAATGTTGACTGCTTCAAATAAACTATGGTTATTTTTCAAAATTTTAATCTCATATTTGGACATTTTATACACAATATAGAATCGTAAATAAATACAAAATTTCATAAGAATTGGAAAAAAAAATTTTAAATGCGTAAAAAGTTCCAAAGGGGACCCCCTTTTGAATCGAAATTAACATACAAATCCCTATAGGAAATTAACATTGTTCCTATGCGAAGATAAGGTGGAAAGGGAATTTAAAAAGAGTAGAGAGAGACGATAATGTTTGCAAGTGAGAGAGAGACATATATGTTTTCTTTGAAACAATTAAAGACACAAATAAATTTAAAATGAATGGGAATTTAAATAATAATTGATTTTTAATCTAATAAAAAGAAAAAGATTTAAATTCCGTTACCATGGCAACCATTTCTATCTTTCCTATGAAGAACAAGAGTAAAGTGGTCTTCAGAAGATTTCAACGGCAAAATGAGAATATACATTTTAAAGAGCATCTAAAAAATAGTTCATTTATGAATTTAAAAAAAAAATCCTTGGAGGGAATTTTGAGAAAATCGAAAAAAACTGAAAAAGTACATCAGCAAAGTACTAGTACTTTTTGGCCGATTTTGTTCAAAAGCTTATTTTGAGATTCTTCAAAGGTACCTAAGTTAAATATAAAATTTCAATCCGCTAGCTCAATTCCTTCATGCTAAAAATCTGTCCACACATACAGACACACGCACACACACACACACACACACACACACACATACATACACACACACACACAGACCAATTTGCGGGACCCACTTTTTTGGACTCAGGGGACCTCAAAACATGTATATCCATCAAAATCTCGACATCGAATTTTTGACATGATCGCAATACTTTCTCTCCTATATATTTCATATATAGGCTAAGAGAAAGTAAAAAAGATTCAATTATCATTAATTGCTCTAAAACAATATCCCAGGTACAGGGCATGACTGATTTTTTATTTTCTTTTTAACAAATAGCTTTTATATATTTGTTTTTTTTTTTATGTGTAAACATTGTTTCACTTATAAAATAGGACTTTGACTCAGTTTTGGCTAAGAAAATACATTTGAGATATGTGAATCTTTCTTGTAATTGTTTTTTGAAAAATAAATGACAAGTTGGCCGGTATTTATTGAAATGAGAATACGAATGACTGATAGACGAACGTCTCATCTATCAAGGCTCGAGGTCTCGACCAATCACTGGCATTGAGTCTCTCGAAGAGATCAAACAAGTTCACTGAAAAGGTGAAGCTTTAATTAATAAAAACCAAGGAAATTGCACTAACAATAGCAGGCCGGATTAATCAAGCCGATGGCTGCAGGGCTGCTCTGCCATTTGCACTGACCAACCATTGTTTGTTGTTTGCTCTTGGTTTTGCGCTCAACGATTTGCGATTCTTTAGGACCTTGAGACATCGTTACAACACAATCCAATCTCCTCGTAGGCGGGCCGATTCTATTCGATACCTCGCTAGAAGTTTTCCAACATTATTTATATTAAATTACATTCGATCTGCAGTAGCCGATATTCTTAGATAGCAGTTAGAGCTCTTTCATTTTTCTAAAATGGTTTTGTAATCAGATTTCGCCCGCACGGTTGCCGTGGCTTCTTGGCTAATCAATGCCTGGCATTCTTCTTACGATACGAAAATAATTGATCTCGCCTTTAGAAATATTTTAATAGATTTCGGATCACTCACGTGCATGTGAAAGGCCAACGATTACAATTTTTCATATACAATAGTTTTCATAATTCGACTCGGACTTCTGGTTTTTTATGTAATCATTCGCTGAAAGAAGTAGTGATCCCAAAATACACCTCTAGATAAGATTTCGGTTATAAATTAAACAAAAAAATCTGGTTTGACTGGTCGCACATCACACAACTTTCTCTTACCTTCGGTAATCGAAAGTTGTGTTCTGTGCTTGTCACACCAGATTTTTTGTATCGAGATATATTTAGTTCCCGAGAATTCAAGAAATAAAATTTATAAACATGGGAAAATATTCATATTTTGTTACCATGACAACCATTTCTCCTATCTTTTCTATGAAGTACAAGAATAAAATGTGCTTCGAAAGATTTCAAGGGGAAAATGAGAATATACATTTTAAAAAATAATTGATTTATGAATTTTAAACAAAATCGTTAGAGCGAATTTTGAGAAAATCGAAAAAAAACTGAAAAATTATATCAGTAAAATACTAGTACTTTTTGGCTGATTTTGTTCAAAAGCTTCGTATCACGTCCCAGGGGGGATACCTAACTTAAATATAAAATTTCAATCTCATAGCTCTTTTCATTTTTGAGATATTTTGTTCACAGGCAGACCACGTTGCGAAAACCACTTTTTTTGGTTCAGAAGACCTGAAAACGTGTATATCCATCAAAATCTCGACATCAAATTTTTGACATGGATGCAAAACTATTCGCGCATAAGTAGAGACTTTTTCAGAATTACAACCTGACTTTTTCATAAATAATTTTAAAATTCAATTTAAGTTAATTGTGGTAATTTTGATTTCAATAGGGATCAAAATTTAAGTGAATTGGTTAAATTATGACCTTATAGAGTTGAATTAATAAATTTTTGTCCTGTGGTGTGAATTTTTAATCAATTTATACTTTACAGAAATCTTAAAGTATTTCTCACATAGAAGCTGCCATTTGGGCTGCCTAACTTCCGGGCTTTAGTCAATACTATTGCAATAGATGTTACAGTATGTTCCGATAATATGCATATGGCTGTGTGAATGGTATATATATGTGTGTGTGTGTTTTTAATTTGCTTAAGTCTACATTATTTCTCTGGAATCATTCATCAAATAAAAATAAAATTTTCCAAATTTATAGTGTTAGATAAACTTAAGAAGGTATTAAAAAAAGGAATGGATCTGTTTCCAAGGAGGTAAATATTTATCGCTCACTACGATTTTCTCAGTTTCCTCTAAACCAATTTTTTTGAAATTCAGAAATAATAATTAAGAAGTTTGTGTTTAGCCCTGAACTAAATTTCATAACATTCCGTTGAGTGGAAGACAAATAATTGTTTGGCCTATTTCATTTCTTTTGCAAATTGCATTAAAAAAAAAAAAAAACAAATTTTGGTCATTTAAATAGAGTACTGAAGGCGTTGAGTAGGAACATCGCAAAATATTATTTATTAATCATTAATTAGTTTAATAAAAAATAATTTTGACTTATCATTTATCTAAAAAAAAATTATAATCTTGATAATAAAAAGCATATTGTTTTGTCTCAAGGTGTTTTTACCTTTTTTCGAGTACCCGGAAGCGAGATACATCGCTTATATAAAAATAGTTGTATTCAATCCGGCAAGCAGCATTATGATTATATCTCTAATATTTAATGCATGCGATTTATAATGCTAACATATTTAAATAGGCGGTGAGACTAAAAAAAAAAAAGCATATCGAATTACTAAAGGCCATTTTTGAGTAGATATCTAATTTTTTAATGATATGATCTTTTATTTTATTTGATAGTTATTAAATCGCATCCTTTGTTAAAGCAACCGAATAATGACGATGTCTGTTTGAGATAAGCGACTTAAAACTTGAAATCCAAGGGCGAAATTTAGAAATAAAATGAATTGTGACCTATGGCTTCGAGATTTTCCCTTGCCGAAGGCGAACGCATCGCTCGTTTCGCTCTCCCTTCACTTCGACTTTTATTTATCGAAATACTTATTATGATTAATGCAAACTACAAATTATACACATAAACGAAATTTTTGGTTGATATATCACCTGGCCTATAATAATGTTCGATTCAATCTAAAAAATTAACATCCTCTTAAATTGTCCCAATTTCAATGTTTATTTAACTCATATATATTTTGGGATGACAATGAAAATCATAGATGGGACTGCGAGAAGACACAAGCTTGCCCGTCGCATAACCTGAAGCTTGAACCCCCTCGGTATAGAAGATACAGAAAAAAATTCAGACTCGCCAATTTCACCGACGCATTCAGCAGATTTGAATCATGAGTTGTTAAGGGAGCTCGGGAGCGAAATGGTTAGGCATGTTTTTCCCGATAAGAGGGCGTAGTGTGTCATAAAAAGTATGCCCAAATATCAAGTAATTCAAAAATTTGCCAAGAGATGTCAGAATAGTAGCTAATAATGTTTAATGCATTTGGTTGATTTTCATTGATCTTTTAACAATAAATACTTTATAAATGTTATTATATATTATGTATCTTTTATAAAAGCATACAAATATATAAATATAGGCCAGATATAGGCTAACATTATATCGTCTGTTAGACTAGCCTGTCATCTATTGCATGAATGCTGAACTAATTTGACAGTTGATTTTTAAATAAATCATTTAAACTTATTTTAAAAATTTCTTAATTAATATGTGATTGATAATAACAATAAATTCATTTTTAAATTTTACAAAAATTAAAGATTATTGGGACCGAAACGTCTGCTTAAAATAAAAGTGTAAAGGTGTTCGACAACCCTTAACAAAAAAAATTCATTTAAACTTAAAATACTATGGAAATTTGGAATCAATTGACTTTTTTACTTTTTACTTATGAAATTCAAGTGGTCAAGGTAACTAAGGGGCTATGGGAAACTAAATATATCTCTTAAGATAACAAATTTGAGAGATTTGTTTGTGCTTAAGATTGGGCAAAATTGCACCCCCTGGAGTCGAACCAGGACCTCCACGCTTTCGCGGTGCGTGGACCACTCTTGGGCCGGCACTCTAGGATAAGTGTAGTCCACCCGTCGCGAAAGCGTGGAGGTCCTGGTTCGACTCCAGGGGGTGCAATTTTGCCCAATCTTAAGCACAAAGTTGTGTGCTGCGCGCCAGTCACACAAGATTTTTTTAAAGCCATAAATAATTTTATTTTTCTTTTTCAATATAAAATAAAATTTGCCTCTTTATTGAATAATTAATATTTTTGAATTCGAAAGCCTTGTTAGCACTAATAACGCAATTTCGATCTATTGTAGTTCCGACATCATCCATTGGCATGAAGAACTTATCTGATGTGACAATGCAATGTTGCAGGCCGATTATAATTTATGGTCCAGCACACCTCCGACACAAAGCCTGCTCAATTAATCTCCGCCAGAAGGAATCTCTCCATTAGAATAGAATGGTATTATTATTATTATTTATTAATATAATATCACACTTTATGAAGTGACCATATTCTTGTAAATATTTATGTTTTTTCTTAAGAGAGTTTTATATTTCTTCTCAATAATATATGATGGCCAAGCTACCACCAATGTGAAATTTATTAGCGAATCGCATAAGTCCATAAATAGAGGTAATGAGTTCAATCCCCGAGCACAATTAGGCATAATATTTTAATTCATAATAGAAAACGACTCCGACATTCTGTCTATTAATTAAAAGACTGCGTTCTTCAATGTGGTCGTTAATCAATGGTCACCAACTAACCAACCATATTGAGTATATTAAATCTGATCCCGTGGGAAATTGCGAGGATAAATAATTAAACACAATGTTCGAGTTGACTTTAATTGAAGGATCAAGTGATTGTAAATCTGAACATGAAGGAATGGATTTCTAAGCATTCTTATTTTTTTTTTTTTTTTTTAGATCGGGTCGCCTCGCACCTCACTACAAGCTGACACTTCCGGTCTAGCGAGGGCCACATAAAACTTGATGTTGTTCACCCTTGTCAGAGCATACGCTCACTTCTTGCGTGCAGCCGGATCAAAAAAAAAATCTAAATCTAAATATTGATTATTAAGCATTATAATTATATTATTATTAATCAAATTTAAAAAAAATTCTTACTAATATCTATCATTAAATAAAAAATTACCGATATATAAACAAATGCTCATTCAGTTTAAATTTCATTAGTTCCTTTGATTGAACATTTTTAAGAACTCGTTTAATTCTTAAAAAGAATGATTACATGACTGACTAGCTGGTATTTAATAATTTTGACAAAATTTAAGCCCTGCCCCTAGATCCCGAGGTCATGCTTCACGCAATTTCAGTGATTAGCTTAGATTTAATCTCCCTTTTCATTAGCCTACTACAACCATATATACAGGGGCGCCGGAACGAATTTGAATCAGGGGGGGGGGGGGCAAAAATTTTTTTTTAGAAAATTAAAATAATTTAATATGTTCAAATAGTATAAAACGAAAACAAATCTACTATTAAACTTTAAAAATTTTAAATAAAATCACAATTTTAATAAAATTAAAATTTTAAAAAATTTGTTAGTGATTTTATCAAACATTTTTGGAAACAATTTGGAAAAAAATGAATTTCTTACTCTTTTAATTTTTTTTAATTTAGAAGATTTTATTTTTCAAAAGTAAAAATATATCATTTTTAAAAATAAATGAAATAAAAGAAGACATATTGCCCCCCCCCCCCTATAGGATGCCAGAGGGGGGCAATGTACCCTTGCCCCCTTTCAGTTTCGGCGCCTATGCATATATATATAACTTTATATACATTAATTGTCAGATGTATTAAAAAAATAAAATGAAGATTCACTTATAAAAAAATCATAAGCATTACCAATCAATCTAAGACTTTATAAAAACATTGATTTGTTTTTAAATCATTCAAATAAACAGAATACAATCATGAAAAAAAAAATGACCAGCTTGTTTATTTAAATTGGATGAGTTACAAGGACGTTAAAAATGCTTAATAGGAATGAAATTGCGAACGCCACCAGGAGTCTGAAACTTAATTAAAAATCGACACCCAGGGGTGGGGGTTAATGCATCAGCCAATCAGCCAATCAGCGAATATGCACAAGATCAGAGGCGATATCCTTAAAAGACTTTCTGTAGCAAATTTATCAACGAATACCTGATACAATTGCAACATGCTTTTCCAATTAACGTATATTTAATTAATACATATTATATATAAATATATTAATTTTCAGTAAGCAAAAGAAATCGTTTTTGTTGCTTATCTTAATACTACATCGCAAGGGACAGACATTAAAAAATTAGAAAAGACTAACAAAAGAAATCAGAGCAAAGATCAATGCGTAAATAAAATTTAAAATAATTAACACAAATTAATATCAAATTTCATTATATTTTATAGAAATTTTAAATGAGAAATAAAATTGATCTTGTAAAAAGCTGGCAAATAGGCAGATTAAATTTGCATTCTATGAATTTAAATGTTCCACATCATCAGATGATATCGTATTCTTTAATTATACTAACACACTAATATCATTAATTTGCATAAATAAATCTCTTATTTTAAAATGAAACCTTGATCGAAAATAAACTGAATATAATTTATATTTTGAATATATAAAAATGTTAATAGCAATAAATCCTTAAAGCAATTTGGGACAAACTAAACCATCTAATTCCTCGCATAATAAATTTCTTAATAGCTATCTATATTCATTAAAATGAAATGATTATACAATTAATTATAATTTTGCTAATACGATCTTTTCAAAGAAAGATTTAATATTTTTACAAAAAATATTTAAAAGAATATTGACGTGAAAAGACTCAATGAAGTAATTTCTTTATATAATAACATCAAATTTTTACTTGTAATATAACCTTCTATTAATAATTAAAAAAAAAATTCAAAAAAGAAATTTAATTATATTATCATCTAATTATAGATAAATAAATAACAGGTTACGAAGTTGCCTTCTACAATAAATATAAATAAGATTGTTAATAAATGGAATAGTCAGTTTGTTTTATAGCTTTGAAGATGACGTATTAACGTCGAAAGCGGATAAGTTAAAATAAAATCTATTGTACCAAAAATTTTAAATTTTTTTTTTTATTTAAAAATGTTTTTATTGTTATTATTAATCACATATTATTTAAGAAAATTTTAAAATAAGCTTAGATCGTTTATTTAAAAATTAACTGTCAAATAGTTGAGCACTCTTGCAAAAGATGGCAGGTTAGTCTAACAGCCTGTACACTATTAGCCTATATCTGGCCTATATTTATATATTTTTATTCTTTTATAAAAGATATATAATATATAATACAATAACATTTATAAAGTATTCATTATTAAAAGATGAATGAAAATCAACCAAATGCATTAGATTATTAGCTACGATTCTGACAACTCTTGGCAAATTTTCGTATAGTTGCTTTTTTTTAATTACTTTTAAGACACACAACGCCATCTTATCGGCGAAAACATGCGTAACAGCTTCGCTCCTGTCCCGCCTTAACTATGGTAAAATACCTGATAATCTTAATCTTAAAAAATAATGATTTCTCCCATCTCTTTATTACGTCCACCTCAATTTAAAATATTATATTTTCTATTATTTGTTTAATGATACCGGATCTAAAATATGATGAATTGCGTTAAAAAGCAGAAAAAAGTTGTTTATCTGTGAAAAAGGGGCATTCAAAAGCTTTCAAAAGAGATTTCCAATCGAATTCAAAAAATTAATTAGGTTACGTGCTCGTTTAAGTATTTCTATTATGTTTTTTTTTTTTTTTATCTTTTACTTGATATTCTGTTTAACTTCATTAACAAAATGTTTGTTAAATTTATTCAAACGAAAAAAAAAACGATGAATTAGATCCGCTTTAAATTAGAAGGTATCATGAAATCATGGGAGTAGAGTGGATTAAACACCCCCCACTCCTCTTTGGGAATATAAAAAACATTCTTCGGCAAAAAGGTAAAATTCAATACTAAATCAAATAAAAGTGAGAGACGACTAAAGCAAAGCTGAAATAAGGGCCAGAGAGTTGTAGACCTATTATTAAAATCGAATAGATGAAAAAATATTTTCTAAATTAGCCAAAAATTAGGAATAGACATATTAAATAAGTAGAGCTTTGTTTGAAATACTGTAGTTGGAGGTTCCAGTCATATCCAGAGATGGCAGATACTCGAAAAAACAATCTACAAGATTCAAGATACTCTTTTAGATACGTTTCCGAGAATAATATTTTTCATTCAAAACATCAACATTTTTCAAAAATAATAATGATAATTAAAAATAAATAAGGAGACGGGAAAAAAAGTTTAACTGGAATTTCAGATTGGTGATTTGAGATTTTAATGTTTGAAATAAATATCATCATACTATATAATAAAGCACCACTGACTTCCGTTTTATTTCCTGTTTACCACTCTCTGTTCGCTGATTGGTTAGAGTGAAAGGAAGCGGAGTCAGAGAGGGAAATTTAAAACTTTAAGTCAGAGAGGGAAATTTAAAACTTTAAGTCAGAGATGGAAATTTAAAACCCTAAAATTTTGTAATTGCTCGCCGAAAAGGGGGTCTATGGTTCGCACCAGTCCACCTTCGGCGAGCTTTACCACTTGTAATATTAACAAAGAAAATAGTCTATAAGATAATTTTTATGATAAATCCTTGACTGCACGAAATTGAAATTTTATAAAAAAATAAAAGTATAAATATTTTTATCACAGAGATATAATTTTAATCATACAGAAGAGCTTTATTAATGCCAATTTGAATCCTGAAACCATCCATCATTACTCCCCTCCCTCCTTGAATGCGCCTCTGCATCTTCGCCTTCCCTAAAAGTCAAATTTGATCCTGTTTATAAAGGTTTTTGTGGTTTGTATTATTATTATTATTATAGGAGTTTTTAATTATAGATCATATTTTGTATTAATTACACTGGCCTTCTAAAAAATTTCCTATACTAAGTTGTTGTTGACTTTTTTTTCAAATAATCTATTGAGAAAATTTTCCTTAGTTACAAGAATGAGTATGAAACCATTATCAACATTTGAGAATGAAAATTTCGTACAAATTTTGAAAGGATTGTTTTATTTTTTAAAATAATTTATTTTAAAATTAAAATAATTACAGACACATCTCCCACAATTACGATGCCCTCTCGAAGGACAGCTGGTCGATTATTATTAAAAGCGTTTAATTCGAATAATAAACAACGCTTATCAAAAATAAAAATTGTATGCACAGCAGCCGATATATGAAGCACTAAACATAAGAGTATTTTAGGAATAACAGTCCACTGGGTCAGTAATTTTTTCACTTAAGAATAATTAGAAATCAAGTAGGCGGCCAAAATCTTGTGAAAAATATTATGAAAAAAACAGGGGGCGGCCCCCTGGACCGAAGGCGAGCAAATGCATAAAATTTATTCTTGCTCACTGTTTGGAAATTTTCAGCGAGCAATTACAAAATTTTAGAGTTTTAAATTTCCCTCACTACTGGCCCCACTTCCTCTCACTCTAACCAATCAGCGAGAGAGAGTGGTAAACAGGCAAATAACGGAACTGAGTGGCTATAATATAGTTATAGTTATGTAGTATAGCTAGTAATAATAATGATATTCTAGCCAGCCCACCTACTCCATGAAAATTTTGGAGTTTAGGCTTTCACAGTTGTTATCATTAGTAAAAGAATTTGATTTTCGGTTTAACCGTGGTTTATTTGTAAAAATTACAACGTTTCGGCTACTCAATCTGTGGCCTTCTTCAGGTACAATTTAGCTAAGATTATAAAGTTTGTTACATCTATGACAATCTCAATTGAGATTGTAACAACCTTTATAATCTTTGCTGAATTTTTTTTGATATGATCGTAATACTTTCTATATTTCATATATAATTGATTATATATCTAGTAGACTCCGTCGAGCCTCAGTTACTTCATCATTTTGACGGTGAGTTTTTTGAAAATTAATAAATTTCAAAGAAAATGTTTTTAATTTTTTATTAATATTTTTGGTCGACTGCTGGCAAATTTCAGTTTCGAATTAATTTCATCATGAAATTTGCAAACAGTCGACCAAAAATATTAATAAAAAATTTAAAAAATTTTCTTTGAAATTTATTAATTTTTAAAAAACTCACCGTCCAACCGTGTATGATGAAGTAACTGCGGCTCAACGGAGTCTACAAGATATATATACCGGGTGTCCCAGGTGTCACGTACCGCATTGTTGGGATCGAAAGAGAAAAATATTCTGAGCCCAAAAATCCATGTTTGGAATTTTTTGATTAAGTAGTTAATTAGTAATTAATTAATAAAAGTGACCAATCAGGAACGCGCTTCAGAAGAATAGAAAATAAGTGGGATAGTAGTAGATAAATGACAGAGAAGCTTCACGTAAATTGTTTTGGTTAATTAATAAAATAATAATAATTATTATTTAAGTACAAAAATGTTATCTCAAAATAAATGACAGAGAAGTTTCAGCTGAATTGTTTTGATTAATGAATGAAATAATAATAATAATTTTTGAAATACAACAATTAAAGACTTAGGATTAATGACAAGAAAGCTTCAGACGAATTCTTTTGGTTAATTATTAAAATAATAATAATTATTATTATTTTATTAATTAACCAAAACAATTTACGTGAAGCCTCTGTCATTTGTCTACTACTATCCCACTTATTTTCTATTATGCTGTAGCGCGCTCCTGATTGGTCACTTTTATTAATTAACTACTTAATCAAAAAATTCCAAACATGGATTTTTGGGCTCAGAATATTTTTCCCTTTCGATCCCAACAATGGGGTGCGTGACACCTGGGACACGCGGTATATCCTTCATCCCAGAATCCAAATACTATAATTGATTATGTTGGATAATTATAAAACAATAAAAAATTATTCATAGAAAATAATACTCCGATTTGCACTTCAAACGACGCGTCATTTAGCCGGAGCTGAAACCCCGAGAATGAGAAATGACGCGGGTTGTAAATTGAAACCTGAAAGAAATAGATTATTCACCTAGTTACTAGGCGAGTCCGATTAAAAAGAACAAGACGACAAAATTTAAATATCAAATTGATTAATTATTAACCATCTAGGAAGAGATGTAAAATTTATTTTATTCTTCACATTAAATTGAAATTATTAAAATAGAAAACAAAATAGTCATATTTCATCTGGTAAGTTTTAATGAGACAACATATTTCTTATTAGATATTAATAATCAAGTGTCGTATATCGTGAATCATTCAAAGATGGATACAATTTTTCCAGGGATTATTCAAAGTTTTATTTTTTCAATCATTTTGTGACACCATATATAAATATATATGTATATAAATAAATAAAGAATATTTACGCGAGGTTATTTGCTAGTTAGAGGATCGACAGTTGGGCTCTAGAAGCGTTCTTAAAAGGAATAATAACCGACCATAGTACACTTGGCCTCGAGTCATATTTCATCTGCATAAAACAGCGTCGGGTTCTTGCATCGCTATCTCTACAGAAAAAAAAAACAACTTAAGCCATCATGTTCTTATTTCAAATGGGAATAAAGAATGCCGATCGTTTGGTATCCATCTCTTGCAGACGGAATGAGACAATCAAGTTCGAGGGGGGCAGCGAAGACGGCCATCTGAGGAAGGGTAGCTGTTGACTTAATATTAACAAGACTAATGGCAGAGCGAGTTTTGCTCGTGACTCGTTAGATAAAGCTATAAATGCAACGACTAGATAATGACACATTATTTTAAAACCACTATACGTAAGCTATATAAAAGTGGATCTCATCTCTCTTTCGCTCTTTCACAGACACAAAAAACAACAAATTGTTTGTAGCTTTGAATCAATTGGTATGAGACCAACCGGAAATGTAGTACAAAAGTTTATGACAAATAATCTCATTATTTGAGGATTTTTTTAATTTTATTATTATAATTACAATTGGACAAATTGCGGAAATTAATTTTTAAATCAGATTTTTCGTAATTCTTTATTTGTAGGAGTTTGTATATTGATTCCCACGAATGTTTAGTGAATGAAACATTTTTTTATTTTTCTCCTTATTTTCACCACGAGATAAATTTCTAGCCTTTGAGTAGCTTTATTTTTAGCAAGCTAAACTAAATTAGCGCAGAATTTAATGACTGGAAATTTTCAAATTTTCAAGAACCAATTTCCAATTTAAAGCTAGGTATGTTGGCAGGTGTTAATAAAGTCTAGTTGGCGGTGTCCTCGCTTGTCCTTATTAACATTTATCTAAGTCGTTAGAAAATGCTTCGCATTCTAAGTTGATTCTGGTTTTGTGGGAATGGTTAAAAAAAAGCATTTTGATTCTTATTCCATTTTGAAAAGGGAATTAAATTTTAAAAAATAAAAAACTTTTAAAAGGCCCGGGCCATCTCACAAGAATAATTTCATGAAAATATTTTTTTTATTAGTCCTTGTTGGAGCCGGAAAAAATAAGTTTATATTAATTTTAATAAAATAAAGAGCAAGGTCTTAATTTATTATCAAACCGTATATCATATCTTTTACTCTTCGGGTCAGAAGCCCTTGGCGCCATTAATTCCAGAAATATTTAATCAAGAAATTAATTGATAAAATATTCTATAAAATTGATTAATCACTCTCGAACAGATAATTCTTCTCCGTGAGTGTATTATTAAATAGGATTTTAAAATAAATTATCCAAGAATTCCAAAGTGCAAAACATGATGTAGCTTCAAATGGCGAGTTGGATATATTAATACATATATATATTTATTATTTCCTAGATAGAAAGTGCATATAATCATTTAATGTAATCATGAATTTATTAATCCATATTCATTAGTATTAATTTTATAACTTGTGAATACATAAATCATTCCAATAAAATAATTTAATAGAGAAATTGAAAAGTGATGAAAATAAAGAGACTTAGAAATCCCTCTATCGCTAATATTACAATAGAATTTTTCATACAAGAGTTTTCTTAAGAATTTAAGAAGAATTAATGAGGAACAAATATTATATTTCAGCGTTTCCAAACTTTTTTGACCGTCCGGACGGTCGGTACGAGATTTTAAAACTTTTCGAGACCCACCTTAATAAAAAAAAAATATTTATTTACAAAACAAATTTTATTTTTTAATAAAAATCATGTTATTTGTTTGTCTTAAGCTATATGAAAGAATATAAATACACACTTTGCCATTATTCCTAGTGTCTAACTGATGTAAAAAAATATGTAAAAAAACTTTTTTGTGTTTTTACAATTTTTTTTCGCGACCCGGAAAATTTTTCTACGGGCCGGTGCCGGATCGCGACTCACACTTTAGGAAACATTGTTAAAGTTTGTTATTTCAATTCTTAAAACACCCCTCCATAAATAAAAAGTGTTAACAAAGATCCATGCTAAAAATATTTTAAAGTCTAAATAAAGAAAAAAATCATTGTGTGGTTTTATGAAACGACGATGCAAGTGAAACTTTTTTCGGATCGTGGCATTTTCAGAAAATTATTCAATTTAAAATCTCGTTTTTAATCTTAACTTAATAATTGGAAAATGATGAATTAAAATGGGAAATCAATAGAGGCATATTAAAAACTGTGAACAATATTTCGCCTTCGCGTCATCATATTTGTAATAGAGTTTGCTTATTGTCCTAAAAATACTAAAAGGCCTTAAGCCCAAAATTCTAAAAAAAAACAACTAATTTTGATTAGAAATGATATTTAATAAAAATGGCGTACCACAACCCAACAACAAAGAAATTTTCTACTTGATTCTCTATTGAATTTTAGAGAGGAAAAAGTAATTTTTTTTTTATTAACTAATAATTTATTTTATATGCCTTAATATTATGACTATTTATAAATATTAAGTAAAAGAATTGAGTGATTAAATCTGAAAGTGAAAAATATGAATGTTTTATAGAAAAATTTATTTAAGTTAAAATTCCAAAGCGTTGCATTTTCTTGGTTGCAATAAAATTTACGATTTCTTTCGCTACTTTGTTAAAATCTTAAGAAATGCCTGTGCCTGAAACACATTCAGGAAGTTTATATATTTTATTTAAAAATTCCAAACATGAAGATTCAATTTTTACTTTTTTTTTTCTTTATAAGAGGACCATATTTAGAAAGAAATAATGAAGTTATTAAACAAATTGAATAAATTTGAAGAGACGGTTTCAAAATATCAATGTTTCCCTACTCCTTTTGATGCTTCAAAATTGATTGATATCTCGACTAATTTTGAATAGTTTATGGTAATAAAGACGATTTGAATTTCTCAATACGTTCGGACGAATGGATTGATGACTCAATAGAGCAGTGGCATATGAAAAGAGAGCTTAGGGGGATGGGGAATGGGGGAGGGGGAGGAAGCTCAAATCATCCCTCCATTCGTCTTGAATAAATTAAAAATTTTAATATATCTTGATCATAAATATCCAGTCAATCTGATTTAATATAAAAAATTAAATATTGTAGTGCCCATGACCCAGGGCTCAGAGCTTCTCATGGTTGGGGTTCAGGTTTCGCTTCCCGACCAAGGCGAGAAAAATTTATTTCATTTGAATTGGCTACCAATCATTTGAAATAAATAGGGATGGAGTTAATTTCTTTAATATCAGCTCTGAGCATGATTCTCAGCTCTAACCAGGGGCGCCGGAACGAATTTGAATCAGGGGGGGGGGGGCAACAATTTTTTTTTTTTAGAAAATTAAAATAATTTAATATGTTCATATAGAATAAAACAAAAACAAATCTACTATAAAGCTTTAAAAATTTTAAATAAAATCACAATTTTAATAAAATTAAAATTTTAAGAAATTTGCTAGTGATTTTATCAAAAATTTTTTTAGGCTATATTTATACTATTTGAAGGAAATAAATATTTTTAATTTTCTTCTTTTAATTCAATATAAAATGTTTTTAGAAATTAGAAATACGATTGGCATCCCGAAATTCACAGATGCACTTATTGATGATTTTGTTCTAATTTTACCAACATTTTTTTTTAAGGTCTTTTTCGGCATCTAAGGCCATTTAGACCCCATCCCTATTTATTTCAAATGATTTGTAGTCAAATCAAATGAAATAAATTTTTTCGCTTGGCACCATCATTTTAAAATTAGATAAAAATTATAATCTAGATAATTTTTTGTTACGTTAAATTTAAAATCAAGCTTAAAGATAATTAATTAATTTATCAAGATTAGATTAATTTTTAATCCATTTAATATAAATGACAAATACTGGGGAATTAATTTATATTTATAGAAAACAAGTTTTAATGATGTGACTCTGAACTTTAACTGAGATCTTAAATGTTCAAATAAAAAACTTGTATAATAAATAACGTATATTTTTTTTCTAATTAAGATAAAAAGATAAATAGATTTGGCCATGCAATCTCGAAACCCTGCTTTTGTTATAAATACTTTATAATTCCATATCAAAAGATTTTCTATTCTCTTTAATGTTTTGTAGAACGAAGGGGGGGAGGGTGCATAGATTTTTTACTTTGTTTAGCGGATTTATAATTTTTTAATTCAAAAATTTTCATTTTTGAAATACACAACTAAAGGATTATTATTTTATTTTTTCACTATGGATCTGACTCCTTTTCCCTTCCTCAAAAATGTAAGCAAAGTTTTATTTTTATTTTTATTTATTTTACATACAAGCCACATTGCCTGCCCTCGACAAGCATGTTTGTTTTATGCGGGGGTGTTTGCCCCTCTGAAATTCCCGGTGTTTATTACAACTATATCTCCCCCTCTCCCCGTCTTATTTGTGAGAAGTTTCTACTGAGACATCAGAGTGAGAAATTTATGTTAAGGTGCGCGTCTCGGGGTGCTAATTTTGGGAGTTTCCAGCGGCCACAATTTTGAAGCTATCGACCTCAAATTTTTTTAAAATTAAAGCTATTTCAAATATCTACAACTTATAGAAGCCCTTTTTTGGATTTTCGAAAAAATAATTTTTTTTTTTTTAGATTAATCTCATTAAATAAATGATATTTTAAAAAAAGGAGCTCTATAAGTTGTAGATAATTAAATTAGTAATCATTGTGTTAAAAAATAATTAATTTTCTACCCTTAATTAATTAACTGGAAGCTCTAGAATGAAATGGAATAAATCCCATGTATTCCTATGGAAAAAACTAACGCCATCTCTTGCCGCCTCGAGTAACTCGGTAGTGAATCGTCTTCTAAAGGCTTATGGAGGGCAGGCAAAATGAGAATATAAATTTTAAAGAGCATCTAAAAATTAATTGATTTATGAGTTTTAAATAAAATCGTTGGAGAGATTAAAAAAAAAAACTGAAAAAGTACTTCAGTAAAGTACTAGTAGGTACTTTTTGGCCGATTTTGTTCAAATGCTTGGTGTCACGTCCCAGCAGGGTACCTAACATTAATACAAAATTTTAACCTCCTAACTTTTTTCTTTCTTGAGATATTTTGTTCACAGACAGACCATGTCGCAAAAAGCACTTTATTGGATTCATAATTTTTTCAATATATGTAATATTCTTTAACTTACCGATTTGTATACAAATTCTAGAAATAGGTCTTTCAAGTATAGCCTACCTAAAGAAAAGATATCTTATTTAAATATGCTTATTATCTCTTCCGTGGTGTGGAGGTGTTTGTTTGAAACTTGGTGAAAGAAGTCCGACCACAATCCATAAAAGATGAAGGAATATCTGGTTATCCAAGAGATATGATCTCACCAAATGAATATATAACTCGAATGACAATAAAATTAAGATCTCTCCGACTGCTTGGACACACAAACTAAATAAAATGAAATATTGATACGAATTTTAAATACTAAATCAAAACTTTATCATTTTAGCAAATACATATTTTAATCAGATTCTTTGCAATCATTCAAGCAGACTCTCTTTCTCTTAGAGAAACCCAATCTTTTATTAATCGGCCTCAGATTAACTGAGATACACCTCCTCCTCCTCATCCAAAAACGAGATTTAAAAAAGATTGAAAAATCGTGAGCGAACACTAGATTGAGATCTCAACTCGAATGATAATCATTTGAGGAATTCGCTGATGTTGCTCTGCAGACTCTTTTCAATGAAACGCCGATCATATCAGCTCTGCTATTGGCTTTTTCCATTTCATGAATTACACATTCCCTCCTCAAACAATCCGTAAGCAATATTAATCGAATCATTTCGAAAGAGGTAAAATATTCCTCGGTTATTATTCAACGACTGCTTTATAAAGATTTCGTTCAACATATGAGTCACATATCGATATGGAACTAAGCTACATTTTGCAATCATCTTTTATTGTGTATTTCTTATATACGAGGTCGAAATTGTCTTTAACCACAATTCAAGTTAATAATGTAACATTTACGTAAGCATTTATTAATAAAAAAAAAAGAATCATCTGATAGGAGAGAATGTTGGTATAATTGAAAAAATGGTATCTAATTATGAAATGACCCATCATAAATTTATAAATACAATTGCGCAATTAGCTATGCTCGTGTGGGAGGGGGCGGCGAAGAGGTGAAATAAATATAGATTATGCACGGCGCCCACTTTCATTTATAACCAAGGTTTTATATTATTTTTCTCTAACACAATAATTCCCCGTTCTGATAGATTTATTTACTGTTAAAAATTAAGATTTATAGCAAAAAAAAAAAAAAACTTAAATTGAGTAGGAAATTTGATTCACTTTTTGATTGTTTAATTTTATCTTCTTCATTAGTTAAATAGGATTTATTAGTTTCCATTTTGGAAAAATTTGAACAAGAACTAATAGGGGTAGTTTTAAATATTTTAGAAAATCACTAGGTTCGCTGGGGGGGGGGGGGGCTTGAGCCTTGAGCTTAGGCAACCAAAGCGCTTAGCTGCTGGAAGTGTTGTCTCAAAATGTACTCTTTAATCCCTTAATTCTATTCAAAAAGATTATTTATTTATTTTACTAATGCAAATTGATTGTCTAATTCAAGGTCCAAGTCTCTCATCTGGAGGACTGAGTCTACTTTTTAAAAGAAAATAATATCTGACAACACGAATTTTACATGCAGTAGAGAGAAATTTACTAGAGTTTTAGGTTGTGGATGGCAACTTGTCAAAGAATTTAATTTTACACAATTGTTATAGGCCTATATTGATTGAGTAGGCTATTTGAGAATTTTTTTTCTTGTTCACTACTAAAAGCAATTGGACAAAATAATATGAGCACCGGACATATAGACAATATTTATTTATTAATAATGTGTTGAGTCACCATTTGCTTGTAGAAATTTTTACAGCTTATTTGGGGATACTTTAAGATGTCTATCCTAAGTATTCGACTTCGAGGACTTTGTACTTACTTGGTGGGGAGGGGGGAGAGCAAAAACCTCAACATTTTAGAACTTTTTCCGGTTTTATTTTGTTTTATATCTAAACTAAACATATTTCGTACACCACAGTACAATACAAAGTTGTAGAGCATTAAATTTGCTAAAATTTGGTTGATAAAATGAATTTCCAAACCAAATATTAACCGAGATAAGGCCGATCATAGTTAGACAAAGTTTCTCGAAACGTAAAACAAATAGAAACTTTGATTGGCCAACTCTCTGAATATTGGGTCTGGAAATGCGTTTTATCAACCAAATTTTTGTAAATTTTATGCTCTATGACTTTGTAATTTATTATGGTGCACAAAATATGCTTATTTATGAGATATAAGAGAAAAACTGAAAAAAGTACACAAATTTTGAGGTTTTTATACCTCCCTCCCCCTCCCCCTTAAGTTAGCACAGAGTCCTCGAGGTCGAAAACAGGATAGACATCCTAGAGTACCCCCAAATAACCTGAAAAAATTTCTACAAGCAAATGATGGCTCAACACATTTTTAATAAATAAATATTGTCTATATGTCCGGTGTTCATATTATTTTGTCCAACCCCTGTATATGTATATACAGTCTTTTTCCTGTATACTGTACCGTATGGACAAAGGTAATTCGATTCCTTAATTAAGGCCCTTAATGAGGAAGGTAAAAATTAGTAAATCTAAATGATAAGGCGAACAAATCGCTTTTATACTTAGTAAAAAAAAAGCTCAAGGTTTTGAATAGGTATTTTAATAATAAATTGGTAAACAACGTAACAAAGATGGCGTTGTGTAACTTTCCGCCGAGGGATTGTCTTTCCTGGTCTAACAATTAAGATGAGAGAGGAGAGGAGAGGAGAGGAACGCACGGGCTTTGATAAGGAGCCCGGGCTGTTTTTTCTCTTTTTTAATAACTGGTTGATATCACGCAAGCATGTTCTCTAATTGAATTTGAATAAATGCCAGTACGAACCTAGTTTCAGCTCCATCTCAGGCTTGGCGTAACAACGGTGAGCTAAATGTCAAAGTTATAAAAGCATTTCGAATGCTCGAATAGCCAACTGCTCCAGCTTCCCAAAATCTTAACGATTACTTTCCTGTCACATTCCGGGTCTTCTAATTTTATGTTTTTAGCCAAATAAAATTTTCTCATGGTCTCTAATTTCATAGAGTTCCAAAAACAACACGAAATTTTTATTCAATCAAATTATAAATAAAGCACAAAAATTAAAATTTATTAAATTAAATGAAAAACGGATAGCGGTCGGTCTTTCTGAACACAATTTAAAGCCTAGTGCAGTATAAATTTAGCAAAAGAGCGAGATGATATCAAATTATTTGTATTGGTGAATAAAGAATGTAATTAACTAGGATCATTTCAAGGAGATCATTTCAAGTTTGATCGGGGTAAGAGGCAAAAAATTATTCATTTTTCTACTTCCCTCCCCCCAACCACTCACCAAAAGAACTAAACTTATAGATATTTTGGATTCTTTCTTAATAATATTGATATTGTAGGCTTAGTATAATTTTTTATTTTATTCATTTAATAGTGATTTTGTTATCGGTAATTAAAAAAAAAAAAATGAAATATTACGAATATGCATATAGAGCTGTAGGATTTTTTATGAAAAAAAAAATACTAGCACTCCTCTTCCCATCCTCTCCCCTCCCACTCCAATCCCTGGACCACGCTTAACTGTAATAAATAAGAGCAAATCTACTAAAAATATTTTTTAAGTCACTGGAGCTTCTTAAATTTTTATGAAATTTATTTAAAAATCTAGCAAATTTTAATAAATTTTAAAAATATTTTTAATTGAATCAAATGCTAAATTCCTAATCAAAATATAATTATAATTTTTAAAATCTTAGGAGTGCAAAAGCTTACCCCCTTTCAAATGACATCACTGATAGCTAAACTGTATCATTTCACTAGTTGAAAGGAAAGCAAAATTAAAATTACCTTTTTATTTAAAATAATTAATAGAAATAAAATTACCAAACAGAACCGGTTTATAATAATAAAAAAATAAATATATAATTTTATTTTAAACTGGTTTATATCGCTTTAGTAAAATTATTTTCCCACAATCTACTTGAATTTTATATTATGTACCAGAGTCGCAAACAGCAAGTTTTTTCAAGGAGGGGGGGTTCGAATGGTTCGATAAGTAACCCTCCCCCCCTCAAATGAGTAAATTTAAAAAAATATAAAATATTTTTAACAGCATTTAAAATTTTAACACAGTCTCTCTCTATATATTTTTCTTAATTTATAGTTTTTTAGGATTTCAGGGGAGGGGGTTTAAAATGCCATATCCCCTTCCCCTAACTACAACCCTATTCTATATAATTTTTTATGATAATAGAAAAAGAATTTCTTGATATCTCATTAAAAAATCCTATTTTGTTTATGACAATTGAAAAAAGTAAAATGCGTTGAAGTCTTCCCTCTTTTTGAACTAATTATTCAATTAGACTCATAAGAGAAGTTGGGGCGTAGGAGATTTGCAAATCCAGAGACACACAGCCACTAGGAAAATTTAATACTCCTTTGCACTTAATCAGAATGAGAATAGGCCAGGTGATCAGCCAGAAACGATTGGCTGCTGTACTTTTAATAAGGGAAATCGAAGATACGCTTAATATGAACTGGAATCAGCTGATTGGCACATTTTGCTCTCGATCTCAGGTCACTCTACAACTCTACAATTATCTTATTCGGACAGAAGCCGAGCCAACTATCTACTAATAAAGGCTAAAAGCCTCATTTATATAATATGATAATTAGCATAGAATACAATGATAGTATTTAGTCACGAATTGATTAGAATAAGGAAGAATGAATCACGATTGAACTGAATCAAATATCTGGCTTTGATCAGAAAAAGCCATTTAGCTGGTCAGTTAATAGCAAAATTATAGCTAGCATTCTATGATCTTAGAAGAAGAACGTTAAGACACAATCCTAAAATTATTTTATTGTTATTTTAAAATCTGGTAAATTTAACTTATGGTATTTTTAAAAATTAATTATTAACAAACTATCACAAATCTACCCTCCCCTCTCTCTCCCTTTCTTTCCTAAAATCAAAAGTTACCGAATTCAAAACGGATGGAAATTTTACTCCAACACCCGGAAGTACAAGTGTGTTAAGCTCACCTAAATATGTATGAGTGTATAAATAAAACTCATTTTGTATAACTTAACATTGACAAGAGAAGTTTCTAGTTTAGAATTATTTGACAGCTCGAACAAGAGATTCACTTCTAGGGTTTTGATTGAGCGCCTTTCAATAAAGAACTGTGGCCAAATAGGTTATCGTTGTCAAGAATTGTGAAGCAAGTTTAATCTTGCATTGTGCGCATGTTGAATCGGTCTAAGCCCCCAGGGGGCCCTGGCCAAGGCGGTTTGTCGGTGAAGGCCCCACCTCAGGCCAAAAAACCAAAAAAACCGGTACTACAAGTGCGCAAAAGAGCAACCTCGCAACCAAGAGAACCCGCGGGCATTCTGATTCCGATCTGCAACCCTCAATGCGCAAATAGATAATAATCAAATTCCATCTGCCAATTACATGTTTCTTTACTAATCAAATAAATAAAATATGTTTAAAAAATTAGTAAATTAAATCTAAGAGACAAGGTAGAAAGTTGGAAGAAAAAGTTCAATCATATCAGCAAAAAGAAGCTTATTATTTATATAAGTATTTTAAAGCTATTAGCTAGGTATCCAATTAAAATAAATAAAATAAACAATTCATTTTGAAAAATGCATTTTAATTTTCTATTGCGCTTAGAGCAAAAATGTGTTTATCCGTCAAAATCTCGACATCTAATTTTTGACAACATCGCAAAATTTGCTCACTTTATATTACATATATATGTAAGAGTAAGTAAAAAAAGAGAAAATTATTTGAAAAGAATTTTCAAATTAATTAAAAATATTTTTAAATTTTATTTGATTTTCTTTTGAATTTGTCGTGATATTAATGAAGTTTAAGAGTAAAAATCTGGGGCCAAAAACAAAATTTAATGAAAATTTTTCTTTGAGAGGTCCCGGGGCCCTTGGGGTTCAGGGATATACAGTATTTTAAAAATATTTTTGTGTATGGAGGAGAAGGATATTTAAAGTTGAGCACCCCCTCCAAAAAAAAAAAAAATTCAATATAAGGCCCCCTTTTCTAGTACCGCTCCAGGCCCCCAACTGCCTCGGTACGCCCCTGGTTGGGAGTTCAAACCTACACTTTAAAATTTTTAATTGTTGGTAATATCAACGGAGGGGGGAGGAAGGCAGAAATTTATTGAAATATTACTATTTGTACTCATACAAAATATAGTATGAAAACGAGAAAATAATTTCTTTCTCTTTCATTATTTAGTGAGAATCTAAATAATGTTTACATATCTAGGCCATAGACTCAAGTATCTTTTGTAATTAATTGGCAAACAATGCCTTTGTATAAAAAAAATTCCTGTACTGTACAGAGAAATATTTTAAATATTTTCTTGCATAGTCGAATGGATAGTAAAACAGGTCAAAGAGGGAAACTCGTTTTATGGCCCTTCTCCATCTTTGGCTTTTGGTATTATAAAAACATTTATTGCATTTTATAATATAAATAATTGATTTGATTCGTTTTTTTCCTTTCAATAAGGCAATATTTGATACAAATTAAAAATTTTTATTAAATGCCTAATTAATTAAAGATGTCATTTCAAATTATAAAATAATTCAGTCAATCTGAGCGACTTGAAAAAGCAACGATGTTCTGAAAGAGGGTTTTACTTTTTTTGAAAAAAAAAAAAAAAAAAAACTATTATGCCATAAAGGTTCATAGTTGCCCAAGAACTTGAACAGTTTCTAGAAGAATGTAAAAGAGAAATTAAAATCTTTTAAAGTTTAATTATATATTTAATACAGCCGAATCTGCTGAACTATAAAACTTTGCTTTCTATTAACTATGTAGTATAAAAAGTAAAAAGTAAAAAGTCGTGCTTTCGTTATTCTTCCTGAGATTCTTTCCTAAATGTTTAGTGATTAAAATCTTTTTAAAGAGGTTTATTAACAATTAGAAAAATATTCCGCATCGAATTTTTATGTTTTTTTTTTCATTTTTGTTACTTTTCTTGTAACAAATAAATAATCATAAAGTGATTTTGACGAAACGCAACGGTATAAAAAAAGGGTCCGTTTAGTTGGATGTTAAAAAGGCTTATTAAATTCATCGTTCCATTACAAATTATTGCTATATTATTCAAAGACTTATTAATTTGAAGGTTAAAATAAAATATAAATAAAATTTCATTGATTTTTGAACAAACTTTATTTATATAAATAATTTTTAGAATGAAAATTAATTAAAGTTTTATTATACTAAAATTACGATCTGTTATTGTATAAATTTAAATATATATTCTTTAGTAAATAATACCAATTACTAATTATTATTCTAAGTCTGAAAAATTATTTTTAAATTAAGATTAAATCAATAATTTATTGAATTGATTCGATTGTCAATTTATTTATTGTCATTTTATTATTTAGCTAGCTGTCAAACGAAATAAGTTCCTAATTTTTCCATATATCGTATTTTCATAATAAATCCATATAAAAGTAAGCATGGAGAAAATTCCCTTCCAGGCTAATTGAACTCCAACATGCAAAGTGCATTAATTTGTTTATTAAAACCGGCTTTCTGCATGAAGCTACATCATTAATCTTTATCAGAATATTTCTATATGAAATGAAAAGATCTCTGTTATCTCTCTTGTGCAGTACTGAATAAAATGCCCGAGTTAATCCTTTCACGATAAATTTTATGCTCGAAATATTCTATCTTTATTAAAAAGAACTTTTAATATCTATTTTTAAATAATAAACTTAACCAGGAGCGCCGGAACGAATTTGAATCAGGGGAGGCAAAAATTTTTTTTTAGAAAATTAAAATAATTTAATATGTTCAAATAGTATAAAACAAAAACAAATCTACCACTACTATAAAGCTTTAAAAATTTTAAATAAAATCACAATTTTAAAAAATTTGTTAGTGATTTTATCAAAATTTTTTTTAGGCTATATTTATACTATTTGAAGGAAATAAATATTTTTAAATTTCTTCTTTTAATTCAATATAAAATGTTTTTAGAAATCAGAAATACAATGGGGTCTATATAAAATATTTTGGAAAAAAATGAATTTCATACTCTTTTAATTTTTTTTTTTATTTAAAAGATTTTATTTTTTAAAAGTAAATGAAATAAAAGAAGGCATATTGCCCCTCTCTGCCCCCTCCTGCAATGTACCCTTGCCCCCCCCCCTCCAGTTCTGGCGCCTATGAACTTAACTAAGCTCATATATTTAATTATCTAACAAGTATATATGTATGTAAAATCAGTTATTGTTTTATTTGCTAAATAATATACATGTAATAGGAATATATCAACATAACATTATACTATGAGTAGGTGCGTCGCCCGCTCATTTTCTATAATAACTTTTAATCTGATACCGTATACTCATAGAACCTACGTTGTTCTTTAACACATTGAAATTATTTATCCATATGTTCTAGAGTTATTCACTTTAAATGAGATCCCCACCCCTGAAAATCAGACAAGAGAAGGACTTTTGGTTTAGAAATAAAAATGAAGGAATGATCCTCAGTTGATTACATAAGTTACAGTTACAGTAGTTAGTACTCTCTATTCATTGTCATTATAGTTATTAACTTGGTATGCTCAGGAATTGCTATACTTGAACAAGATCCCAAATTAACGCCAACGCATTCCGCACTAAATTATTTCTTCCATTACAGAGTATGTGAAACAAAATTTGAACGAGTTATGCTCTCCCTTCCCGCAAAGATAAAGACATGAGTTGATAATAAATAAACAAACTGATCTTGTAGGCTGCCCAGCTCCAAATTTATACCCTCGTTTCAACTAGGTGAACTAAGCGATTAATTGATATAATTAGCTTGAAAAAATATATTTCAAGAGCGCTACGATGTAGGCCTATAGTAATTTTTGGGCTGACATGAGCTGCGTGCGTAGCAGCATATCGGCGTGTAATTAACGATGCCGACCGAGAGATAATCGCGATGTCATTTAATCATCAGAGGAATTAGCATAGATTCATCGTGTCAGGCATAAAGACTTCTTTTTTGGTGGCTAAAATTAAAAAGAAGACCTTCTTTTCTTTCGGTGAGCCCTGCAGCTAGGCAAGGGATACGTCTCGGGGTGCTAATTTTGAGAGATTGTGGCCACAATTTTGAAGCTATCGACCTCAAATTTTTTTAAAATTAAAGTTATTTAAAATAACTACAACTTATAGAAGTCCTTTTTTTTGATTTTCGAAAAAATAATTTTTTTTTTAGATTAATCGCATTAAATAAAAGATATTTTTAAAAAATCCGCTCTATATCTTATAGATAATTAAATAAGTAATCATTGTGTTAAAAAATAATTAATTTTCTACCCTTAATTAATTAGCTGGAAACTTTAAAATGAAATGAAATAAATCCCTTGTATCCCTATGGGAAAAACTAACGCCATCTCTTGCCGTCTCAAGTAACTCGGTAGTGAATCGTGTTCTAACGACTTTTCGAGACGCGCAGCTTAAGTTACATCCAATATTCACTGTTACAGTTACATTCAATGAATCGATTGAGAAATTAGTTGGAGAAGAATTACGAAATTAAATTTATAATTAAAAAGTTATACAAAAATTAATTTGAATATAAAGAAAATATTATTAAATACAAATATTTAACTTACATTTGTTTTTTAAATTTATAAAATAAATGCTCGCCTTCGGTGAGCCCTGCAGCTAGACAGAAGGGATCGCCGGTGAGCAATTACCAGCCTTTGAAAACTTTTTTATTTTATAGATTAACAAGGCAAGGAGAAAAATGCCTTTTGCCTCGCTCAATACTTCCGAGGTTATGCAAATATTTCGGTTGTGGTCGCAGCATTAAATCAACGCTATATCGACTACGAGACTCGCTTTTTAGAGAGATTTTTAATTTTTTAGAGTTTAATCGGAGAGGCGAGACCTCCGTTCATCATTCACTTTATTTTAATTATATTGAAAGTTATTTAAAAATGTATTTGCAACAAAAATAAATAATTGCTAATGGATATCTGATTTCTTTGTCAACCGTCAATTTTATACCTATTTGATTAAATTCCATTTATTGATTTTCAAAATAATAATATTACCACTCAGTTAATATGTAAATATTTGAATTAGATCCGATTTTCATTGGCGCTCTGCCCCACTCAAATGCACTTATATTTATTAAATTCAATGAACTTTCATTCTCAAGTTTATTTTATTTATTAGACCAAAAAAAAAAATTCTAAAACAAAATTAAGTCGATATTTTGAATTTTTTTTGTATAGTAAAATGCTTTTGCAATTAAATTTTCCCAAGCTTATATAGACCCTGTTATGCATTAGTGTGTCAAGCGCCAAAAAATTAAAAATTGAGTTAAGCACGGAATATTGATTCAAATGCTATAATTAATAGTATTTTTATGAAATATGTCCTAAAAGTCCCGAGGGGGATAGGGCCTCCCCTCCCCTAAAGTGACAAAAAATAAATACGAGGAATCCTATTTATTATATGATCCGGGGCAAAAAGAAATACAGTGAAGCCCCGATATTTTGTATTTCCCACTAATTCTTACAAATTTGTCGGTCCCAAGAAAAAATCCCGATAACTAGTATAAAAACAATGCATTTCAGACGCCTCGGTAATTCGATTTATTTTTATGCTCGAGATCACTGAAAACGTCTTATAATTCGTATTTGTAGCCAATAAAGCTCGTCAATTCGTACTGTTTCAAGAGGGGGAAGGAGAGAAACAAGTTTTTCTCGTTCTTTCGTAATCTTTCCACTGAAAGAAAATGAGAGGAAATTGAGCTTATCTTATATTTTTTCTTTCCTTTCTACAATTCAGTCTTCGCATTAATATTTTAATTTTTTGTTTAAATTTTGTATTCCCGTGTTTCCAATAATTCGTAGTCCCGTGGCAATACGAATCATCGGGATTCTACTATAAAATAGATTTTAAAGAAATTTTTATTTACCTTTGACAAGGCCCTTTGAAAAATATAAAATAGTTTTTTATATCGCTGGCAAAAAGGCTGACGGCCTTACGCCAATAATTTCTTAATTAAATAAATAAATAAATGTGAAACTTCTAGTATTTTAACTAGGTAGAGCCTTGTTTGAAAAATAACTAAAATTATAAATTTATATTAAAAATATATAATTTTGGTTGCATTTGATAAAATTTCTTATGATGAGATTAAAGTTGTTTTTTTTTAATTAATTCGGGATAAAATTGCCAAAATGCTATTTCAAATTGGATGGCAATAAGTTTAATTACTAGTTTAATAAAATGTGACCAAAAAATATTTATAATTACATAAGAGAAGTTTTCGCTAAAAACCGAAGCCTAACATTAAAAAGCATTTTTCTTTTATCCAAGTCATAACAACAAAAAGTTAATTTAAAGCCATTAGAATAAAAAATTTAAATGACATTTAAAAAGAGTTAATAATATATGATTAAAAAGGTAATAATATATATTTATGTATATATTATTATTTGAAAAACTTATTAAAATAAAAATTTATCTTAATTTGTTTATCATTAACGCAAAGTTACAGAAACCCATGAAGAGGAGAAGGGAATAAAAATCAAGGCAAGTATTAAAATATCAAAGTAAAGTAAATTTACTAAAGAAATGTAAGATAGCAATTAAGCAACGCGACGAGAGACTCTGGGCCTCCGCTTTTTATTTGTTTAAAAGAATATTTTCGAATTTTTTTTTTTAGTGAATAAATTTAAAAAAGATTTTATTGAACAATTTGATTTACATTTATATTATACATACAAAAATGTTTTCTTTTTTCTTTTAGTAATTAATGATAATGATTGATGGTTTTTTTGAAATTTCAATTTTTTGTGATCATATGCCTAATATTTATATTTTCGAAATATGGATATCTAAGTAAGTAATTCGTTAGGCATCGACAATTCTTTTTTCATTTTATTTAGCATTTGGAGGAAGGATCAAGGCCCCTTGCAAGGGTCTGGGCATCGGGAATTTTTTTCTCTGTCAGCGACCCTGAATATAATATAAAAAAATTCATAAAATTAAAAAGTTAAGTGTTTAATATAATTGAATTATTAAAAGTTCCGAAACGTTTTAATGAACACTAAATTTCCATTAAAACACTGTGATGAGATGTATCTGAGATCTTTTGAACATGTCTAGCTGAGAAAATTTATCAGACTATTAAAAAATTTTATTAACTTGCACTGTCGTACTTGTATCTGATAAGGCGACAAATGAAATCCTCCATTGGGGCAGTATAAATCTTGTCTTTGGTCAGCTGGACAAGTGGCCTGGTCCAGGAATGTCTCCAGTGCAAATCCCTCAGGTCATTTCGACAATAAATCAGTGGCCATTTCAGTTCTGCTCGATTCTCGCTCCATTTCTAAACTCTTTTTATAATTTGAATTTAATTAAAAGTTCAAAATTTTTTTCTTAAATTTCTAATAAATCTTTCTGTAGAGATTTTTAATTGAATTGATATTTTATATTCCCTGAGAGATGTGGGCATCACTTTAATCAAAGGAGGACAAAGACAGCTCCAAACTATCAAGAACATAACTGTTCCCCCTCCCCTCCGTCACTCTTGAGTAAAGTTATCAAAATAATTTCTCACTTGTTACTTGTGACTTAGTAAAATCAATTCTTATTATCGTTTGTTATAATACAATATAACCAATTAATTTAATGACTACTTGAATTAAAACACTGTATGCTCCAGTTTAAATTTTAAATTGATTTTTCTAGTTGATCAATAATTTTTAAATTAAAATATAATTATAGAAAGTAATCAAAAAAAAGCATCCAAATTGAATTTGCTGCGTTAAAGTTTATGCGAACGATTATTAAACCCCCACTTCATTCTCAACCAGGGGTTTTAATATTTACAAAAATTATATTTTGATGTTTATCTACTGGGAGAGAGGGAGGCAGGAGGGGAGTAATAGAAAGAAGGGGTACCTCATAAATGAATATTCAAATAATATCAAAGAAAAATTATATATGTATTATTAAATAAAAGAAAAAAAGATTGGTTTAAAAAGAAAAAAATCTGGTGTGACTGGCGCACAGCACACAACTTTCTCTTACCTTCGGTAATCGAAAGTTGTGTTCTGTGCTTGTCTCACCAGATTTTTTGTGTCGACATGTATTTAGTTTCCGACAGTAGGGTACAATTGAATTCAAGATGTAAAATTTATAAGTATGGGGAAATATTTATATTTTGTTACCATGGCAACCATTTCTCCTATCTTTTCTATGGAGTACAAGAGTAAAGTGGTCTTCAGAAGATTTCAATCACAAAATGAGAATATATATTTTATTGAAGATCTAAAATATAATTGATTTTTGAATTTAAAAAAAAATCGTTGGAGCAAATTTAGAGAAAATCGAAAAAAACTGAAAAAGTGCATCAGTAAAGTACTAGTACTCTTTGGCTGATTTTGTTCAAAAGCTTCGTGTCACGTCTCAGGGAGGTGCCTAACTTAAATATAAAATTTCAACCTCCTAGCTCTTTTCGTTCTTGAGATATTTTGTTCACGGACAGACAGACAGACACACACACACACACACACACAGACAGACCATGTCGCGAAAACCACTTTTTTGGATTCAGGGGACCTCAAAACGTGAAGATCCATCAAAATCTCGACATCGAATTTTTGACATGAATCCAATACTTTCTCTCTATATATATATTACATATATACATAGGTAAGAGAAAGTAAAAAAGAATTAGCATTAACATTCATTAAGCCAGAGCCCTTCAATATTTTAATAATTATTAATATATAGCGGTGTACTTATTTTATTATACATAAAAAAAAAAATATTGAACGTCGAAGGATATATTTAGTAAAATTAATAACAATTAAAATGTGGAATTGAAACGGACCGAAGCTGTCTTAGACAGTCTAGCAATATCTTAGTTTGCCCTATTAACACATGCGGCGCCACTAATCAAGGACGCCTATTAGTTAGGCAAAATCTTAATAAGGCTGATAATAAATATGCCTATTTTGCAGGAAACATAACCTTATTTGCATATAAATTAATACATAAGTTAGAATTGTCTTGGCTTATGAGAAACTAAATATATCTTGTCACACACAAAAAATCTGGCGTGACAATACACAAATGTCTTTTAGCGAAATAAGAGTTGTGTGCTGTCACACCAGATTTTTTTAACTTTAAGGTTAAGCGTGTTCTCTCTGTCGTATAAATTTGCTAGTTGACTAGAAATGAAGCAACCGGCCCTAAGGTAAGGGCACTCCGAGTACAAATTGGAAGATCCGTGGTTCGACGCCCGGCGGCACACTCTTACTTTTTTTGGGTATATAAATTAATAAATATTTAATTATAATATACAGACTACAAAAGCTTTAATAAACACATTCGTGATAAAAAAAAGCTTAATATTATTAAATGATAATGATTTTAATAATCATTAATTACACTAGTCGACAAAAATGAACTTTTTTTCTTTCACAAGAATGAAGATATGAAATTCTAGAAGTATTTTTCACTCTGAATTCAGATATGTAGTTAGAATTTTTCCATCAGGCACAGTTTTAGAGATATAGAGCAAAATAGATTTTAGTCGAAAATGGGCTCTAAAACGGCTTTTATTTAGAATGTTCAAATTATTTTTAAAGCCGCACCCCGTAAAGATATGCAGATAGTTAGAATACATATAAATTTTAAGTTTCATCCCAATCGGAGGTCATTTAGACGTGTCGCAAACGGCTTAAAGTTTAGAAAAATCGAAATTTTCAACATTTTTTTTGCTTTGGTCACCCCTAATACAATTTTAGATATCCCTGAATGCAAAAAACATATATGTACGATATTCTATAGTTCTTTGGCATTCTAAAAAGCATTCATTCGTAAAAATCTGTTAATTATTAACGAAATTATGAACAAAAACGTCAGCAAAGAAAAAACACAAGTATACTCACTGTACGAAAAAAAATGGACCTCTTGTTCTTTTAGAAGTATAAATAAAGATATCAGATTCAAAAAAATATTTTTTTAAATATTATATAATAAAGTTAGTGCCCGTGAACCTATGCTCCAAGAGGATACATTAGCTTCTCGTAGATAGGGTTCGCTTTTTAATTCAATTGAAGTCTATTTTTTTCGTCCAGTGATTGTACTTGTGTTTTTTCTTTGTTCACGTTTTTGTTCATAATTTCGTTAATAATTAACAGATTTTTACGAATGAATGATTTTTAGAAAGCCAAAGAACTATAGAATATCGTACATATATGTTTTTTGCATTCAGGGGTATCTAAAATTGTATTAGGGGTGACCAAAGCAAAAAAAATGTTGAAAATTTCGATTTTTCTAAACTTTAAGCCGTTTGAGGCAGGTCTAAATGACCTCCGATTGGGATGAAACTTAAAATTTATATGTATTCTAACTATCTGCATATTTTTACGGGGTGCGGCTTTAAAAATAATTTGAACATTCTAAATAAAAGCCGTTTTAGAGCCCATTTTCGACTAAAATCTATTTTGCTCTATATCTCTAAAACTGTGCCTGATGGAAAAATTCTAACTACATATCTGAATTCAGAATGAAAAAATGCACTAGGTTCACTAATCAGATTTCTTGTGAAAAAAACCTTGTCGACTAGTGTTATTAATATTACTAAATTTGTTGAGTTTGATGGCTGTAAATCTTCAATTAGAAGAGTACGGGAGCTTTCCAGGGATACAGCAGCCAGGTAAAATAAAAAACTTTATTTTCTGTCGCCGACCGAGTCGCACTCATCTTCAGGGCACAATTTGACAATTCTGCGTGCCCTGAAGATGAGTGCGACTAGCTCTCGAATTTGACAATTTGACAATTTTGCGTGCCCTGAAGATGAGTGCGACTAGCTCTCGAAACGTCGGCGGCGTACTCTTCTAATTAATATTACTTATTTTTCTTTCACTTTATATATTGTGACAGTATTTTATCAATATAAAAATATTTGACTTGAACATTAGAAAGGCTAATTAATTTTTTCCCATTAGATGTCTAAATAAATCGTAAACTTTATTAAATGATATCTGCGGTTTGGGTTCAGAATTAAAATTATTTTTGAGAGCTGAGAGATTTTGAGACATCTACACATGGGGTGTCCAAAATGATAAAAGATAATAATTTAAATATATCTCTAAAGAGCGAATCGAAACTGCGTCTGCTCCCGGCCTACGTACCAAACCTTAAAAGGCTTTCTCACCTGAGTACCACCTGAGGCCACTTCATATGCATATAAAGTAATTTATAGCTCATAAAGGATAAATAATTTTAGTTAAACATATCTTTAATTAAAGAATATTTCATATGTATTGTTTGATTTAAAGCCAATTTTCACAGTCATATAATGAAATTATTTTATTTGTAATTTGGATATGTAATGTACTATCTGCCATGCCATGCAGGGCTTTATCTCTGATCTTGAAAGTGAACACGCAAGTTAAAATTGTCAAACGCCAACTGGGAATATCTAATTTGAAAATTGTTTAAAATTTTTAACAGATTCTTCTGAAATTTCATTTTTACTTTATACTATAGATATAATATAGAAAGAAATGATAAGCAATCACATAAAAGTTGGATGTTTAGATTTAAATGGGAATAAGTTTTCAAATCCCCCCCCCCCTCCCCGCCTTTGAGCAAAATGGTTAACAAAATAACTAAAAAATAAAAACGTTCAAATCTCATAGCAAGGTATTTGCACGAGGTCGAAACTTTTCAATAAAATTGCTCAAGAGGTGCATTTGACTTTTTAAATATAATTTATTTTTTTTCTTATTAAAAACATTTTATGATAAGGTTGTGTATTCCTTTAAAAGGCTTTCACAGTCGCCTCCCGCAGCTAGTAATTTTAAATAAATAAAAATTTATAATTTAGAGAATATATTATTTCTGTGAGCTTTGTGAGAAAGTTAACAATATTCTTTTAAAACACTCAGCAGGGATCTAAATTCGATTTATTTAAAATCATAGCATAAAAATATATTAATGTTGACCGACAAAAAAATTAAGTAATTTTTTTTTTTTGGGGTTAAAATTTATATAAGTAAATTTTAGAGCTGGCCCAAAGAACTTCTTGGTAAGAGAAATAAGCTTCAATCTGTGAAGAGTTAAATATAATTTTGTAAAAATTGAAATGGACCATTTACAAGCATTTCAAGTAAAGTGAATTAAAAGAAAGAATAGGAAAAAGTACCAACTAGATCGAAATAAGACACAATTTGATATTTTTTCCATTCACTTTAAGCTTCTTCAGATATCAACTAGCCAACTTACACGACAGATAGTAAATGGAATAGTAAACAAGAAAACCCTTAACCTTTGAGTTGAAAAAAATGAATTTTTTCATATATAATTAGCTATCTAAAGTATAAAGAAATTTTGTTATTATTTTTATAATTATTATTGTTTATTTATTACTATTTTAATTATTATTATTATTATTTTAAACTATTTTAAAACTAAATTATAAGGCTTGTGTTTTTAAGTTGACCCCCGAGTGCCTTATACTGAGCTTTGGGTCTTAGCTAACTAACTACAATCTGTGCTCTTATTTAATCATATGATTAGCTTAACTAGGTGTGAAGTCATAGTCAACTAGCTTATCCGAGGGATAGTTAATTAGAAGTGAAGAAACCGGCTTTTGTGTCGACTTAATAGACCAAGTATTACTGATTTTATAATCCATTTAAAAACAGAACGAGCCATCAGCCCCTTTGTGCCCTTGTTGGGCAAGTCACTGGTTTCCTCCCCCAAGCAAATATTGAAAAATGATAAAACAAACTGGCAGGTTTGCAAGTCAAGCTAAAGTACACACGTAGGTCGCGCGTGCTTCATTAAAATTCCATTAATTAAATGAGCTGAGGGGGTGTGAAATATGCATGCATTTTTCTTCAAAGCTATTAATGGAGGGCCTTTGGCTTTGGCCGGAGTTTTTTATGGCCAGACAGGTGGCAGCTGCTCCATTAGCCGATTGGATGGCTGCACGCGATCCAACCTCCTCCCGGTTGCAATTACCGCCCCGGAAAACCACCACCTCATTCATATATACCCTCTTTACTTAGAGGCGCCGACTTTTAGCAGGGGCAGGAATAAATATTTTGTGGCTATTTTTTACAATTATCATCACGGAAATATGTAAAAGCATTGGTCACAAATTCTCATGTTTTTGGATGTGGCTCATCAATGAGATCCCATGGATAATGAATATTTATAAAAGAGGCTCACAACAAAAAACGAGTAGAGTAGTAAGAAATGGACATGTATCTGTGAATTGGAATAAAGAGGATATTTTATTCCAAGTAGTGATGAGGCTCGGGCCGAAGTATTAGGGGCAACAAAATTTTAGAGGTGAGAAAATGTTAAACTGTACAACAAACCAACATCCCTATGCAGTTAAACTAGGAGAACTTGTCAATTTAGTCTTCCTTTGTCCCCTAAAACTAATAAGCTAGCTGTCTCTATTTTTCCGAAAACCTTCAAATCTAACCTCAACAAGCATCTTCTTGCTATTAGACCTCCCACCTCTTCTATATTTTCCCTTGTTCTTCCTTCTATTGACTGATTTCGAACGATTTTTTTACTTTGTTCACCAAACGAAGATACAGTAAAGGTAGGTTGCTTCAAAATCTGCGTAGTTAACTAGCTATCGATCGGATAAGCTAGTTGACATTGACTGTCGAGTATTTTCACACCTAGTTAAGCTATCAAATGATTAAATAAGAGCCCAGGCAAAGGACCAAAGTTCGGTGTAAGGATATTAGAAACACAAGCATCATAATTTTTTTTTTTTAATTAGTTTAATTTTTTTTTTTACTAAATTTTCCTTCACAAATATAGAAAACTATCGTTTGTATTTGTTATTATTCATTTTATGCCAGTCAAGTTTATATTTCCGGAATATATGGCAAGGTATGTTAAATAAAATTTTTAAATTTATGTTAAAAAATTAATTATTTTTAATTAATTAATAATATTTATTTAAATTAATTTATATTTTTATTTTTGGAAGCTGGCCAATTGGACACATGTCTAAAGTCGAAATGAAAATGAATGAATATTTTTATTTTTAATAATTTTTATAAGTAACAAAACTCCTTATATCTGAGATAGCTAATTATTTGTGAAAAACTCATTTATTTCAACTAGAAACTAAAATCTCGACATAGAAAATTTTTATTACGAATTTAGTTAATTTATAAAAATATTTTGGCCAAGTTTCAATTTCCTAGCTTATAAAAAAATAAGTAATAAATAATTTATTTTTTAATGAAATTTTATTTAAAGCGACCCGGCCATAGATACTTGTTTGTTGAGATTGCTTTTTGAAGAATATACTGTAGATTGCATTTTGAGATTTTTGAATATTTGCTTCAAGTTCGTTTTCGGCATAGAAGGCCATTTAGACCCAAATGGTAGGTCGCCAATTCAATTGCTAGTCACGAGAAGAGAATGTCTTCTATCTGAGCCACGGGTCACGGGCGAATAAGTAAAAATTTGAATAATTAATTAAAGTTGGACATTTGAGTTAATACTCCATTTAGTTTTAGTAATTTTCTCTTGGAAGACTTTCCCAATGGATATGATAGAAGGGTAATCAAGTGACCTTACTCCATTAGCGTTCTAAGATAAATATTGGTGAATTACGAGAGCGGCGAGCTCAGCTATCTCTTGTTCGATCTCGGTGGGGCCGCCATTCATCATAATGAAACATGGATGCATTAAACGATTCGAACAATTCACAAAATGAAATTTATTCGAGACTAGTTCATTAAAAGATTATAGATATTAAATATTAATGAAATATTGTTAGAGGATACGGATGTAAGCCATGTCGAAATTCAATCACTAATTCAAATATAATATTTAAAATATATATGCTTGAATATAACAATTCGACATTATAAATTAAATTTATTTATGTCATATGCTTTTGTAATAATTCAACTTCTCTTTTAATAATTAATTAACAAAAGTAGTCATTAAAATTGAAACTAAATGTTATTGAAATAATCATGTGGGAAAAGAATCTTTCTATTGCTCAAAAAAAGGAGTGTGTCAATAATTACAGTGGCATATTCAGGAGAAAGGAGATCAAAAACTCAAGTCAAATTAAAATTTAAAAGAAGACTAGCAAAAAAGTATGTGCTTTTTAATTATAATAATGAGAGAAGTACTATCTGGAACAACCAAAAGTATCCCCTCTAGCAGTCCTATCGGTGAGGTAAAACAACTCCAAATCTTATAGAGACCAAGTGCATTTAAGCTATGCACAGATGCATGCATGGGCGTAGCCAGGGGGAGGCAGGGAGGGGCCATTGCCCCCCCCTGGCTTGTCCTAAAAATTAAAAAAAAACAAACAAATATATATTTTTCCCATTGGGAATTTTTTTTTTAACGCCCCAATCCACTACATTAATTTATTAAATAAATAATTAATAATCTATGTATATATTAATTGCAAACCCCCCCTCTCGCCCTAATGAGGGGTTGCCCCCTAACAAGATGTCTGGCTACGCCCATGGATGCATGTATAAATTGTTCATAAAGACAAAATTGTTCAAATGCTTTAATTAATTAATCAATCTTAAAGATTATTTAAAAAAAAAGTGCGTCTTAGAATCGATGAAATAATGTATTTCAAAAAAGCTTCGACTCAATGCTCAATTTGTAAAAAAAAAAAAGTAAAATTTATTAAAATTTAAAAGGAGACAGATAAGTCTAATTAAAAATAATTATTAGAGTAGGCCTACAAATATTAAAAAAATAAAAATAATAAAAATATTTTTAAAAGTTTTTTTAAATTGATATTAATCTGATCTGAAAATTTTAATAAATTTTGTAAAGTATTAATAAATTTTACTAGTTAAAAAAAAAATTAGGGTGATGGTAGCACCAGATTTTTTGTGTCGAGATATATTTAGTTTCCCATAGCACCTTATTTAACTTTTGCCCCTACCCCCACGGGCTCAGGATTTTTAAATTTTAATCAAGAGTCGCGGGAGCGACTCGTCGCCGAGCAAGTAAAAAGCAAAAGAAAGCAAAGAAACTCTTAATACTACCATTTATTTGATATTCCAATAGATGCCAATGGCCCATTGCATTTAGATGGACGAGTCGTCCCTAGACTAGATTATCAAGAATGATTTTAAATCCTTAATAAAAGATAGGGACGTGAAAAAATTTTTTTGAGAAACTTTTCTCTTTCTGGGCGAATGTCTCAAAAAAGGTTTTAAGATATCGAAGCCAAATTTTTTTTTATATTAAACTAGAATAAATAAGGATTATTTTGAGCACGAATTCAAAAAAAAATTCCAGTCCCAAAAAGAATGGCAGAGGCTCAAAGTTGAGATTTTGCCGATTTCGGAAGGTCAAAAGTTAGTCTCTTATTTTTCCTTTTTTTTTTTTTTTTTTTCTTTTTTTTCATTCTTTTCTTCAATTTTCAAATTTTTAGACAAAGCTACAGGTTTCCCTGCTGGACCGATTAGGATGAAATTTAAAATACAAATAGATACTATCAAAAACCCGATACCTTTGATATAAAATTTCATTTTGGATCAAAAGTGACTTTTTGAGAGGTATTCAAAATTTCAAATTTGTCCTATCTTTAACATGGCGAAAAGACAATTCTAACTATTTTGCTCCCTGATGACGTCATCTAGGAACATATATATTATTATTAGTAATTTTCATCCCTAATGGAACAAAAAATTTTTAGGATAGATCCATTCAGATAGAAATAGATTAACGTGATAAGAAGGAGTGTTACCAACATAAAAAAAATAAAAAACCTAAAATTTGGTGAAATCCTATGTTTATCGTTTCGAATGAATACCAAACGAAGTATTTACAATCTACCAACATAACAAAAATAAAAAACCTAAAATTTTATAAAATTTGGTGAAATCCTATGTTTATCGTTTCGAATGAATACCAAACGAAGTATTTACAATCTACCAACATAACAAAAATAAAAAACCTAAAATTTTATAAAATTTGGTGAAATCCTATGTTTATCGTTTCGAATGAATACCAAACGATGTATTTACATTCTACCAACATAACAAAAATAAAAAACCTAAAATTTTATAAAATTTGGTGAAATCCTATGTTTATCGTTTCGAATGAATACCAAACGAAGTATTTACAATCTACCAACATAACAAAAATAAAAAACCTAAAATTTTATAAAATTTGGTGAAATCCTATGTTTATCGTTTCGAATGGATACCAAACGATGTATTTACATTCTACCAACATAACAAAAATAAAAAACGTAAAATTTTATAAAATTTGGTGAAATTCTATGTTTATCGTTTTGAATGGATACCAAACGATGTATTTACATTCTACCAACATAACAAAAATAAAAAACCTAAAATTTTATAAAATTTAGGGAAATCCTATGTTTATCGTTTTGAATGGATACCAAACGATGTATTTACATTCTACCAACATAACAAAAATAAAAATCCTAAAATTTTATAAAATTTGGTGAAATCCTATGTTTATCGTTTTGAATGGATACCAAACGATGTATTTACATCCTACCAAAATAACAAAAATAAAAATCCTAAAATTTTATAAAATTTGGTGAAATCCTATGTTTATCATTTAGAATTAATACCAAACGATGTATTTACATTCTACCAACATAACAAAAATAAAAATCCTAAAATTTTATAAAATTTGGTGAAATCCTATGTTTATCGTTTCGAATAGATACCACACGATGTATTTAATTTTTACTGTTTGGAATGCATATTAAAAGATCTATTCATGGGATAACTTAATATTTAATAAACAAAAATTAATAAATAATATTTTCATGTAATATTTCACAAAAAGAAGTGAAATCTCAGCCAAAAACATCGGAGATGCAAAAAAGGGGCGCCTCGCATTATTTTTGCCTAGCGTCGAGGTGAAATCAAAAAAATGCGCCTCGCTTTTCTGATTTATATAAAAGCGAGGATATATGAAACAAATAAAATTCTGTAGGGGTTTTATTTAAGTGAAAATATTTCCTCGCTTTTATATAAATCAGAAAAGCGAGGCGCATTTTTTTGATTTCACCTCGACGCTAGGCAAAAATAATGCGAGGCGCCCCTTTTGCATCTCCGATGTTTTTGGCTGAGATAAAATATTTCAAAATATATCTACGAGTATATAAACTGTACAAAATTAAACAATTAATTAAATTAAATATCTTGAGTAATTATTTGAAAGTAAATTTTAAGGAAAAAAAATTGTCCCCCCTCCAAGAAAAAAATGAAATGACGCCCCTGATTTTGAGATTTCAACGGAAGTACAGTCGGCGCTACAAGTGTCTGAAGTGCTCGAGAGTGGAGCCTTGAGTTTAGGCAAACAAAATGCTTAGCCATCGGTTAGGTTGACCCAAAAGTAGCTTTTCCCCTTCAATTGCATTATAAAAAGATTATTTATTATAAAAATATTATTAGCTTAGTTGACTAGGCTCTAAGATTCCACTCTCGATCACATCAGGCACTTGTACACATTTTGAGGTCCCCTAAATCTAAAAAATGTTTGAGTTATTTTTTACTGGTGCATTAAATTCCAATGGATATTTTTTATTAAATTCTAATACTCAATCGACCTAAGATATGTAAATTTTTCCTAACCATTGTGCTACTTATAAGGTCGGAGTATTTGGTCATGCTATTGGGAGATATTTCACTTTTAATAAATACCTACTAACTTGAAAAATACGTTCAGCTCTTCTATTGCATTTAGTTCCCAGTGCCATGACAGTTTAATTATCCCCTGACCGGTTTTCATCAATAATAGCTTACAGATTACTTAGGGAAGAGATTAATGCGATTGAGCAAAATAATAAGAAACTTATGGCGATTCTTTAATAAAGCATCAGTACTAAATTCTGATTATTAAATGATTATATAGGTATATATCTCACATTGAACTTATTGAGATTGAAAAGGCAAAGAATTAATTTTTTAATTACATTTCATAAATAAAAATTATATTTTATTCTCAAGATTTCTCTCTACTAATCTCATTCTCACAAACTTATCGGGATTATTTTTTAGTTTATGTTTTAAAAATATTGTTCCTTTTTGCAGATGCGTTCCTTCCAAAAACACCTTATTCGCCTGACCTCGTCCCGTGCGACTTTTTTTTCTCAAAATAAAATTTCAATTGAAAGGTAGTTTTAACACAATTGAGGAGATCCGGGAAGAAAGAGAAAACTTTACTTCGAAACCTTACACCCGAACAAGGGCGTCCGCAGGATTTTTTGCAGGGGGGGGGCAAGTCACTTCCAGATAAGTTAAAAAAAAAACGTATTTTGATATTAATAATGTTATACATCTCTTAGTATTTAAAGCTTTCTCACCGCCGCAAGGTGGATGTATACTGTGAAAGGTTTTTTTGTATTTTTTTTTTATTTTATACATTTTTTTGTATCATTTTAATTTTCCAGGGGGGGGGGGGGCAAGTGCCTGGTTGCCCCCCTCCTGCGGACGCCCATGCACCCGAAGACTTTCTAGGGTTGGTCGAATCGAATTCGATTTTAATCAAAAATCGATTTTCGATTCAAACTCGAATCGATTCAGGGTTTTGAAAAAATCGAAAAATCGATTTTGACGGTCGATCTTCGATTTTACTTGTGATGTTTGGTCCTATGGATGCAAAAACCTCAAAAATTTTGGACTTTTTTTCTTATATTTTATAATCAGAGCATACTTTGACCGGCCGTATCTTGATTAAAATAGAGTCTACACATTTGTTTTATGTACCAAATTTTAGCAAATTTAATGCCCCTCAACTTTGCATAGAACTATAGTGGACAAAATATGCTCAGATTACGAAATATAAGAAACAAACCGAAAAAATTCCAAAATTTTTGAGGTTTTTGCATACCCCCTCCCCTTCCAAGTTAGCACAGGGTCCTCGAGGTTGAGGACTTAGAATAGGCATCTTAGAGTACCCCCAAATAACCTGTAAAAATTTCATTAACTTCAGAATACTTTCCAGGTAAAAAGTTATATCGACTGGACTATTATGCCCCGGTATAAATTGCAAAAATCAATTTTTAAGGACCCCCCTACTGTATATGTTAGTCTTTAGGCCTATACAAGTTATAAAGACTGAATAAATTCAGTCAGTTCATATAAGTCCAATTTACTATTTTTTCTTTACTTTTGAGGAGGAATAAGTTAGTCTCAGGCTTAGCTGTGTTAAATTTCACCACAAATGAATAATTTATGGAGACGAAGGAAATAAAAACTATGTCCACGAAAACTTTAAAGCAAAAGAGCTGCTAATAGATGGTTAATTTAAATTTTCATTAAACGAAATGCAGCAAGTACCGGAAATGCACTTCATGGAATCTTAATCCACTTCCTTCACTAGAATGCATTCCTAGGTAAAAATTCTTCGCAATTCCTATTTAATTAACTGCACGCGATTCCTACGCACTCATATTATTATAAGACTATTATAGAAGTTTTATATATATAATATTAGCAATAAATCAACTTTTTTACTTACTATGGCAGGTTTTAAGAATGATACACGCTTTGAATTTGTAATGACTATTTTCTTAGTTGATTTTAACTGAGTCGAAGATGTAATTAACTCTCCTAGACCTACATGGACTCAGATTATGTGGATATAATATAATTAATTACCATTAATCACTTGAAGAAATGTAATTATTGGAAATAATGTTAATTAATTTATTTTTAATAAAAATTAATATTTTATTTGCAATATAAAATAAATATATTACTAATTAAAACTTTGAATTATATGCACTAAAAATTCGGAAAATTAATAAAAATTACCTATATAAGTGTATACAGAAAGATATTATTTGATTTTTAAATACATACCCGTATAAATACAACATTTAGTCCTAAAAATGTAAATGACAGAAAAATCTTCTAAATTAAAGAACCAAAAATTAAACTTTTTAAAAAAATTATTTTTTTGAGGAATTAGGGGTTAGGTAGAAGTTTGTCATCTTCTTCTCTATCCAGGTTTTAATTAAACTTTGTAGCCTATGATGAAATTTCATCCCTGGCATTTCCTCCTTATACAAGGTTTTTAGCGCATTTTCCCTCCTAGAGAGATGACAAAAAGCCTTTTGAATGCCAAAACTATTGAATAGTTTGTTTTTACAATATTTTAATTTTGAAAATTTTTATGGAATGGATAAGCCCTCTTCTCATAAAAAGTAGTTTAAATTTTAAATTCGAATATTCAGAAAAATTATTTAATGAAAATATTTTTTTCCCATGAGCCACTTAAGAGGTTAAAGGGTCCCCTCAGAAGTAAAAATTTCTTGAAAAAATTTTTTTAATATAGTTATTTTTCATGACCGGTTTAATGTTGGAAGCTACAATTTTCCCAGTAAGTCATTGTTTAATTATTTTATCAAATATTTTTAATTTATTTAGATTTATGTAATTGTTGTTTATTAACTCAATAGTTAAAAAAAATAGTCCCTAGCGGGAGTCGAACCACGGATATATGGAATTGTAGGACCGTCGACAGCGGGCCGGAATAAATCCCAGGGGCCGGGAGCCCGGGCCCCTCAGAGGGATTCGAATTTAAATGCCACATCAAAGAAAAATATTTTTTTTTTTTAATTTTCCCCTCTGAATTGAAATTTTATATTTTTTTCATGTTGATTAGATATCGATAATTTATTATATTGTTTGTTGATTAAATAAATTTGTTTCAAATTTTTGTTAAAGAGCTATTTAGTTTCATCAATTTTTTATTAGTGTTAATTACAAATTTTGTTTTTTATTACTATACTTTGTATCGACCAGGGAAACAAATTAAGATTGAAAGGTGTCCAAGTTCTTTCCTGTATGATACTATATATTTGCAATGAATGATGACATATCCCCCCCTCATTTCAGCCCATTAAAGCTAATATAATAATTAAATCAGGAGGGTGAAATCTTTTTGTTAATTTTTGATGTCATTAAAACGAATGAGCAGGAGAGAGAGGAAAGTTAGTTTTGTAAAAAGCTTCGAACAGCAATAGAGGGCAACGATTGAGTAAACAGAGAGGGCTAAAAAGGGGGGTTGCGGTTAATACATTAGCAGGCGGAAGGCCGCCTGCCTTCAATTAATCTCTTAAGCAAGCTGCTCTAATGGACAGTTAACCCCGAGTAAATATGAATGACCAGATCCTTTACTGCTAGGGGCTCATTTCCGGAGCTTCTTACTATTCTCTCTGTTATTTAAAAAAAATATATATTTTTCTATACACTATGAGAAACAAAGATTAACAATTTAATTTTTAAAATATAATACAGGCACATAAAACGGAAGCGAGTGGCTAGCATCAAAGGCGAGGATCTGCAGCAGACGGGCCCGAGTCAGAATCGGGAGGTGGGAGGGGTCTAAAAGGGCCAAACCCCTTAATTGACTTTCATAAATAAAACACGGTTTTTTATGCAGTAAAAACCCTTAAATATGCATAAAAATAGACTCCAATTAAAGGTAGATCAAATCGTGTTTTATTTTTGGAAGGAAATAGTGTAAAAACCAAAATTGGTCTCTTAATAAAAAGAAAATTTAAGGTAAAAATAAACAGTAATATAATAAGTCCAGTAAAATTTGTTTAAGAAAATAAAAAAAATAAACAAAAAACGTGATGTTCCTCGAAAATTCATAATTGAATAAAGATTTATTTCCAGGTCTAGTGGCTGAACGTATAATTGGACCCCGTTACGCATTAGTGTTTCAAGCGCCAGCTACCGAGATTTGAGAAAATTAACATTAAAGTTTTTTGTTTTGATTAGATTATATATAATTTTTTTTGTCAATTGTGCAAGTAACATTAAATATAAATTTTTTTAGGACATATTTCATAAAAAATTTAGCATTTGAAACAATATTCGGTGCTTAACTCAATTTTTTTTGGCGCTTGACACACTAATGCGTAACAGGGTCAAATTAACAATGAGGAGAATAAGAAAGCCGAAAGCAATTAAAGAAAATATATTTCTTTTTTTTAATACAATTGCCGATGTACGGCGGCTGATTTTTCCGGCCTTCATCAGGACAATTGTTATGTTTGCCTCGAGCTCTTGGCAACTCCTGACATACTGTTGGTGCGAACATTCAGCAGATAGCATGACTTCTGGTACAAGAGACACTCTAAATAAAACTTTTGCCGAAATATGTTAAATAAAAAGTGCAAAAAGTTTTAAATATGCAACTATGCAAAATTCACCAAATATGCAAAAATATGCAATATAAAATTTGAACCATAGTGCCAAGGGGGCGTGAATCGGATGGAAAATTGGTTTTCCGGGATGTTCATGTTAGCAAATAACGTTAGAATGTGCAATTGCATAGGAATCCGGGCTTTAATCATAACTAATTCTTTTATTTGGAAAATAATCAAATCCCAGAATGCAAGTTCAGATAATAATTAAGAATTTATAACATTACAGGGGTTAGGTCGATCTGAAGGCCGAAATTCATTATTCAGGGTATAAGATCTCTGAATAACTTCTTCCCTACTAAACCTTTCTAAATAAACTACAAAATTACATCAATAGGGAAAAGTCTGTATCAGATCAATATATATTGGCGTAGGGGGAGCGAAGAAAGTGAAAAGTGAAGTCTATTTGGCCTAAGATTCCGAAAAGTCTAATAAAAAGTTTCATTCTTGGGGTGCCTGCCAGCCATCCCCTCTAGCTACGTAAGTAAAAACACTTGACGATTAAAATTAGCCAATGCATTCAGCCTAAGTTTAAATAATTTTCATATATGTAAAATCAAAATAATAAATAAAGTCAGTCATAGAGGTAAGAGTAAAAATTATTTTATTGATTTGGGGGAGGGGGATGATCGTTCAGATATTCCAAACCCCTCTCCCCCTTCCCTCTCAGAAAAATTGTCTGGCTATGGTCTTGTATTTGAACAATGATTGAATTGTTGATAGTTCTTTAATATAAAAATTGCTTTAATATAAAAATTGAAGAATAGGGTGAGGGAAAGGAGAGGGGGAGGCTCTAAATGATTTTGCATCCGGAAGTTGCTATTAGCGTGGCTCCACGTCAATCGATTTGTCGTCAATTAGGAACAAACCAAGCTTCCAGTCCTAGACACGCACACTCACAAATCGAACTGTCAGTTAACACCACCTGGAACATTTAAGATCATTTTTTTACCGATATTTACCCGAGCAAACTCATTACTTTACAATTTAAAAATTATGCCAACTCAAGAATGCCCCGCCCACTCTTGGAAGCTTCATCTCCTTATCTCCGATGCCCCTCACCAAGTTGAAAATCGCTTTAACGAGATAATACTATATAGTTTTTAGGCCGATTCTTTTCATACAATAAAACAAAAAAAAATATAGAAATATAAATAATTTTTTTTTTTTATTACAAAATTTCTAGAGGAATCCAGGGTAAGGGATGGGGGGCGGCAAAAATGACTTGGCACGGAGGGGACAACATATCCAGGAACGGCTCTGTATATAACATGCATCCCTTTGAAAGGGCGTCTCTTAGGGGTTGTGGAATTAAAAGACCGCTAGGGTCGAATGACGGCAGAAATTTGCCAATCCTCCACTTGATTCGTATTGGTCAAATAGCAAGAGGATATTTTGCAAGGGTGGAAGGCGTGGCTTCCTGAGCAATCGATATCGAGGGGTAAAATGGCGACGAATCACAAAAGGAAACATAGGCGATGACTCCATGGGGCCCAAGGGGCTCGAGCCCCCCAAATGTTGAGAGAAGAGGGGCCCAGCTCCCCCCCTCCCAAAAAAAAAGAAGTTATCAGGACATTTTTTTCATATTTTATATCCAATCTACCAATGTATTGTCATTTTATTTATATAAATACAACAAACTACTCAACGATTTGAAGGTTCCTATATGTTGCTAGTACACACTTGTACTATATACGAATTTATGTACATCAAACTACTTTAAAAGTTCCTTTTTTATGTTACCAGTACAGTACATTTCCAACCCTGTTAACTTGTCACCTTGGCAGCCAAACGTTTGCAGCATGTGTATAAGCGTATTCATCCGTTATGTCATTTGTGATATTGATTATTTCTTTTTGAAATAATAAACTTAACAAAAATACCAGTAGGGCGCCCCCCCCCCCCCGGGACCCTCTTAGTTACGCCCATGCCTACGTCAATCATATTTAGGCCCCCTCAATAATTTTTAAAAGTCGGCGCTCATGAAAGGAAACCAAATAAACTTAACAAAAATACCAGTAGGGCGCCCCCCCCCCGGGACCCTCTTAGTTACGCCCATGCCTACGTCAATCATATTTAGGCCCCCTCAATAATTTTTAAAAGTCGGCGCTCATGAAAGGAAACCAAATAATTTGTGAAATGCAGCGCTAGTCAAGCAGTGGGCCCATTTGGGGCTTTTGTGTCTCAAAACTTCAAAACCTGTATATCCATTAAAATCTCAACATCGAATTTTTGACATGAATCCAATACTTTCTCTCTATATATTAACATATATAGAGGTAAGAGAAAGTAATTAGATTTATAATCATCATCTATTAATTTTATCTAATTATAACCGCCTAACAAAAAACAAACAAAATTAAAATATACCTTTCAATATATAAAGCAAATTCATTTTAAGAAAAGATGAATTATAATTTGTGGAGTATTAAGAATAGGAAATACACTTTGATATTATCTCAGATTGAGAGACATCAAGCGGCGAGAGTTCGAACTAACTAAGAACAAGCTTGTTGTATGATTTGATTCTCTTAAGCACTTGACATTCAAGTTCCAAGAATACCTTGTTCCAAGTAAAATGAATATTCTTAGAAATATATTTTAATAACGAATTATTAAAATGATATAATACATTTATATAATAAAAAAAATAAGAAATAGGATTTTTATCAAATACAAATTTATATGGTAAAAAATTTTAGGATACCCAATTTTACAAGAGAAAAGAGAGAGTGAGGCTAATTAAACCAAATATAAATACCATTAATAATAATGCTGAGTCGACCCCGCAGTGTGAGACGAAGACGACGACCATTAAAATTATTAATCCATTATCCAAGAGCATATAAAACACTGATGAGCACTAATAATCACAAAATAAAAAAAACTTTTAATAAAAAACGCGAATATGTAGTGAAAGAATGGCGCGTGAAAAGCCAACTGGCTCCTGGTAGATGGCGTCCCTTTCGCCTTTAAAAATGGGTAGAGGGGGAATTCAAAAAGGAGTGGGAAAGATGGCGCGTTTTTTATATCTGGTGTGATGTTGCACAGCACACAAATTTCTGTTAGATTCGATAATTGAAAGTTGTGCATATATATTTAGTTCTGGGTAGTATGGTACATTTAAATCAGAGAGGTATTAGAATTGATTTGTAAAATTAATAAACATCAGGCAAAAACGGAAAAATTTAGATAAAAAAAAAATTTATTGAAAATTTGTTTTTGAGAGGGTTCGGGGCCTTCGGGGTTCAGAGATTTACAGTATTTTAAAAATATTTTTGTGTATGGAAGAGGGGGATATTTAAAAATTAGTTCGCCCCCCCCCCCCCCGAAAAATTCAATAAATACCTCTGATACAAAATGTATTTAGGGCCCCTCATCCAATTGTATAGGTACGCCTCTGTTTAAAAGTTAACCATGACAATATCCTCACTGGGATGGATTGATTGTATTGTATCTTCAGCCGTTTTGTTAATAAATATGACAATTTCATGGAGGACTTTCGAGGCCGACACCGACGAAACGGTTCAAGTAACAATAAAACAATACTGGGCATTTTAAAGAGTGTCTAATACACTACAGATTGCGACTAATCGAAATGAAAAATTATAAAACTGAATGGAGCTATAACAATTAAAAAAAACAACGATTTACATTTTCAATAGAAAAAATTCAACAATCGAGAGGAAGTACTTAAAATTAAAATTAAGGGCTGAAACTTCAAGGGAACTTGTTTTTCTATGTTTGGAACAATATTTCAGTGTGTCCGAGAAAAAAAATGTTCGTTTCAAATGAAACATCCTAATATATATATATATATATATATATATATATATATATATATATATATCAATCATATTATAGTTAGAACCGTGATGAATAAGACTCTCAAACTTAGTTTAGGCCTAAATTTATGGGACTTTCCAGTCATTGGGAATTGTACGCAGGTAAACCAATAATGTGTCAAACTAGGTTTTGTCAATAATAAAATATATCTGCCTATTACAAATTATAGAGGGGTTGAGCTCAAGGATCAAAGAAAAAAAGCAAACTTTTTAGGGAGAACAGTTAAAAGGAAATTTAATTATCAATAACATTTGGGGTGGGGAATATTATTTGTCAAAAAGTTGGATTTGTTTAAAAAATAAAAATTATAATCTTTTCTTATAAATTAAATATAATTTTAAAAAGTAAAAATAAATAGTCTTGTAGTGGATTATAAAATAATAATATTATTATAATTATTTAAATATATTCTTTTTAAGGATCGTCTCGGTGGGCCAGGATTTGTTCATCATAAAACCAATCTTACTCAGGAACTTTTCTAGAAAATAAAAAAAAAAAAAATAAATAGGCCTATATTATATTAGACATATATTTGTATAGTTTATTTATTAATTCATTGAATTATATTTCCTACGGAATTTTTCAATTACAGGGAAAGTACAAAATTAATTATACATGTATATACAACACGGAAAGAAAAAAAAAACATTAAAAATCAAGAAATTCAACCTCCTTACCCGCATACTCAAAAACAGCATTTAAGAATAGAAAGAAATGTAAATACAAAGCAATATTGTTAATTATAATGTAAGAAAATTACAAAAAGTTTCATAAAACATCAGAAATCGATAAATGAAACAAAAAGAATGAATATTTTGAAATAATCTGATTTTTTTTAATATGTCATGAAAAAAATTTACGAAAATTTTTATTTAATAATACTATAACTAAGTTTTTATCAATTATACAAGGATTCTTTGTCTTTTTCATAAATTGATCAAGGAATTTGGAGCTGAAGTCAAGAAAAGAATTTAGCCTGGGTCCCTCACTTTTAAAAACTCTGACCTCTTTGTTGGTTGTCATGGATTAGAAGTAGAGTAGTGGGACGCTAGTTCAATTTCAATTCAATTTTCAATTTCGAGTAACCAGTTCATCTGATTAAGTACAATATTTACTGGAAGTTTTTCTTATTGCACGTTTTCAGCAAAAAATTGAATAAAGAATACTTTATTTTTTTGGTGAAAATTTTTTATTTATGACGACTAGTTTTTTATAAAAATATATTCATTCCAATAAAACTATATAGGCCTATACATAATTCGTTTTCTTATATTTTATTATTTTTACATACCTAAAAATTTTCCTTCTTATTTAAGTATTTATTATGAATTATTTTAAACAAATATTATTTTATAAAATTTTTTTCTTAAACGAAAAAGTTAGATTTGAAATAAGAAAAAAATTTTATAAAATAATATTTGGGTAAAATTTATATACAGGTCTGTTACCTGCGCCACGCAGAAAAATAAAAAAAATTTCTGTCCTTCCAACTGAAAAAAACTTAAAATATATATTATTTTAATTAAACGATTCTTCCTCATTGTAATTTGTAAAATTAATTGTTGGCATAATACTTAAATAAGGAGAAGGGAAATTTTTAGGCATGTAAAAATAATAAAATATAATAGAATTAATTTTATATATATAGTTTTATTGGAAAGAATATATTTTTGTAAAGAATTTTCTATGTAATGAAAAAATGTAAAAACATTTTTTATACATTCCAATTCTGACAAACTTGTTGTGTTGTTCACAGATCTGACGATAGCCCACTGTGGCCAAAACCAGAGAAGTATCGCTGACTGGCCGTCATAAATAAAAAATTTTCACCAAAAATTAAAGTAATCTTTATTTAATTATTTGCCGAAAAACCTGCAATAAGAAAAAAACTTTGTTGTAATATTCATTCTTACGTCTCCTGGACTCTAGTTTAATTTTTATATGTAAACTCGAATAGAAATAAAAAGTGTATATGAGAAAATAGTCATTATTATATGTATTATATATAAATGAACATATAATTCATGTTTAAAGCAAACTGTCCGAACGTGCCTCACTTTTCCCATTTGCCTAATTCGCAAAATAAAACAAGTGAGACAATGCAATTTAGATTAAAAAAATGTTAAAAGAACTTGGCAAGGGTCAATTTGACTTTGGCGATGTTTATTTCTCAAATTGGCCAAGTGCTGATTTCAAATATTAAGAATACATTTCTTATTAGGCCTATACAATGGCAAATTCACTAATTAGGAAAAAATTGCCAAATTCTTCAAATTCGAAATAATAATATGTATCTTCAAAAGTCATTCAACCATATAGAGATATTATTAACAAATTCGTCTAGTTTCAGATTATGAGAACCTAATGAATTAATTTCTAAATATCAAGGCTATAGAGGAAATCCTACACCTGCAATTAAAAACTTTTATTTGTGTTATTATTTCTATACTGGTTGTGAGTATTGAATATATGGAATATACTCCGCCAAGGAAAAATAAAAAAGTTGAATTTAGCTGACGTATCTCTCGCTCTTCCTTGGGACCTGCGGTCACTACAATTATTTATTAGATCGATATGAAAAACAATCTTTTTTGTTGTGAAACGTCGACAGCTAAATTCTACTTTTTTTATTTTTCCTTGGCTGACTCCTCCCCATAGTTTAAAATCTTCAATTTAAATAAATTATACATACTGTATATAAACTTAAAATTTAGTTGCATTTTCATGTTATTCAAAAATATTTCTATACTCTACAGGTCTAAAAATTTAACTTTTTATCATCATAAATGAAAATATGTACGCAAATACTGTAGAAAAGTAATACTTATAAATTTTAATTAAAATTTTTAATTTTTAAAATTTTGTCTGTTAATTCATATTTGTATTTAAACTTATAATTAAATGATAATCATCATATATGTTAACATTTTGTCCTCTATGAATTACATATCTTTAATATCTTATAATAATATTTAAAAAGTCCAAGGACAAATCTTCAAATGGATTTGACAAAAATATTAATAGAAGCAAAAAAAAAAAAACATAAAAGGACAAATTTGTAGACCAGTGAATTTACTCGTAAAAATAATTATAAATTAATGTATTTGCAATACAATTTTGACTAGAATTAATCTCATTTTTTTTTAAATTAATTTATTATAATATAAAAAATATAGAACACATTTATATTTAAAAAAAATTATCACGTTATAGTATAGTAAGTTATACTAGTGTATACCATAGTTTCTTAAGGAGTTATTTTTAAAAAATAAATTAGAAATTAGCTTGACTAATATTAATTATCTCAGTTCGATTAGCAAAGAAAATATAGTTGTATATATATACATATATATATATATGAGTCATTCTACAAAAATAGTTTAACTTTGCGTAATTGCAAATAATTCAGTGACTACCAAAACATTTTGGCTTTTTTTTAAACATCAGTTAACAGAAAAAGTTAATAATTTTTGAGCAAACATGATAAATATTGAAATTTAAAATATTTAATGAAAATATTCATCTTTTTAACCTTAAAATGTCAGTCCCCTGGGATATACAGTGGGCGCCTAAAGTGCCTGATCTGCTTGAGAGTGGAGCCTTGAGCTTAGTCAACCAAATCAATATTTTAAAAATAAATAAATCATCTATTTTTAATGTAACTGAAGGAGAAAAGCTACTTTTAAGATAACACTTCCAAAAGCTAAGCATTTTGGTTGCCTAAGCTCAATACCCCACTTTTAAACATATCAAGCACTTGTGGCTCCCACTGTACCAGCTCAAAAAGTGAACATTTAAATGCAAATTTATTTTAAACTGTTGATAAAATAATTATCTGTTTTATATAAGTTTAGGTTGTAAAGATGGCATTGGTGCCCAAATACCGGGCGTTAGCCATCTTTTATATACTTTTATTGTTATTTTTGTGTCGACGATCAGCATGTAAACACTCAATTTGTCAGTCTCTTGGTAAGTAATATTTTGGAAATTTATTAATAAATATTTCAACTATATATTGGATTTGCTGTCTTTTCATTGTTATATTTAATATATAAAAGAAAAAAAAATATTTCATATCAATTAGTAGATTTTTTTGTGTTTTATATCAAAAACGTCAGTCCCCTGGAAGTTTTTCAACCGTAAAGCTAAGAGGCTGAGCAGCTTATATGTTAATACAAAAAATAAAATAAAAAAATCTGAGTGTTAATATATGGATACAATAAAATTAACTCATTGGCTATCAAAATCAGTACAAACAATTGACATCAAAGTTACAAATTGTGCATTTCAACTTCGACTCCAAAGTTAACCCAGTTTTGTAGAATGACCTATATATATATATAAGTATACACATATCTATTCTATATATAAATATATATATTGTAATATTTAAAATTGAAGGAAGTGGCTGTACTTCTAATTAATAAAGAAGGAAGACCGAAACCAAAAATAAATGCTTTGGTTGCTTATTGAATTTTCAAGCGAAACGTATTTAGTGCTTTTTTGGCTGCTTCGCCTTCCTTCTTTATAAATTGTAAATATTTTTTATTCAAAAGGTTTATATGAGAATATGCGAATAAATTAAGATATTAAATCAGGTTCCATACCCAAATCTTCTAAAAGCATTGCCATCGGAGAAATTTTCTTGATGCCTATAAATTCCATTTTATTTGTTATTTTATTTTTGATATTTCGCAATCTCAACGAAGCATGAATGAAAATCACTGGAAAAGAAAAAATATATTCAACACTGGCTAAAATGGAAGATTAGTTTAAATAAGATTTAGAGAAGCCGGTAATTTTGGACTTTTTTTTATAAGTTTTTATTTCGATAATTTAAAGTTTCAAGTGGGAGAATAATTTTGAAGCAGAGGTAGTATGTGATAAACTTGGAGAGATTATTGTATAATAGTTTAAGAATGTATTAACTTTTGAATAATTGAAATGGCCAGAATCCAGCTTCTTAGTGAGAGTTTGAAAGGAGGGATGATCTTCTAAAAATTTGAATTGGTTATAGATTGTAATAAAAAAAAACGTTTGTACCTGTAATGGGCATGACAATACCAGTAAGAAAAACTAAAACAGATTCCAGCATATAAACAATAAAAAAGAAAATTGAGAGAAGGATGAATACGCTGAGCAGAGGATGATCACTTTTGAATCGGACCATATTTCTGTTTGCATTTGAAAAATAGTAGAATATTATGAAGGTTAATAAATTGGCAAACATCCCGCATAACATTTTATAAGGTCGTGTTACTCTAGAAGAAAATAAAATATATATATATAGTATATAATAATTACAAATTAAATTAAATCATTTTTTAATAAATAAATATTGTTTTCTGTTAAACAAGAAGGGGACAGACACAGTCTAGAATTTACAACATACAGCAATTTTCAAATTCAGACACCCTCCTGTTAGTAACTACTGTAGTTAGTTAGTCTGGGCTTTTACTGTGAGTTTCTGGGATTGAAATATCACAGATAGTACACAAAATTATTTATTTTTTGTGGATGGTCCTTAGAATAAAATTTATATCAAAAGAGTCTAAAAGAGCAGTTTGTTATCCATATTTTGAAAGTACATGTCATTTGGGTCCATAAGTAAAAATTGCTTTAAGTTGCGCTTCTGGAAATGTAATTCAACAAAGAATTTGTGAGTCTGTCATTTTTAAGAAGATAACAAATTAATTGAGGTTTGGTCATTAGTCAGGGTTTACTGTCTTCCTTTATTTTTAATCATTAACATTACTTATTTAGATCAAACTGCATCGATGTTTTTTCCTTCACTAAACATAAACATTTCTTCGGTTTTACTGTCAAATTAACTATCTCTCCATTGAAATAAAAACAATTCTTAAGTAGCCCAAGCCAAATGCCTCTTTTGACCACCGATGACTTTCTTTATACAATAATGTATAAGGTTTGATCTTTTTGTTGTTTTTTCAACTATGATTTTAATTAATTACTTATGTTAATAGATGCAAGATTCTTTGTGATTTATAGCTATTTTAAAACTAGAGATAAAATATAATGTTTGACTAAAATGTTATAGTTAAAACAATATTTATTTATAAATAATATCAAAGGTTCAAATTCGGACTTTACTTACCCAACTATGAAGAAAATACTAAAGGAGACAAGAAAATAATTGGTCTGGTAATAAATTAAATTATTTACAACCCTGTTGGCCCATTTATCTAAATCTTTGTAATTAGGCAACTGAAATCTTGCTGAATCCAAAATAAAATCGCTTAAAGATCTGATTGGAGGTAATTCAAATTCAGACATTGTCACTTGGACAATCAAATTCCAATAAATTTATATAATTATATGCAATGATAAAAGACAGTGATTATTAATTAAATAAAAGCAATACTTTCAAATGTTAATGACTCAACTTTAAAATTAGTTGTGATTCTTTCTTTGGCAAATGACTTGTAAATGTAAATGACATTTAAAGGTGTTAAAAATAGATAGTACACTCCAGGTTAAAAATTGCTTACAAGTTTAATGCTCTCTAGTAGCGGCTTATTGAACTAACTTTGCGCGCGAAAGATTTAACTGAAATAGGCAAAATTAACGAAAAATATTTACGATTCACGAAATGGATAAAATTGTGCATATTTCACAAAATAAGAAATTTCCTCAATTCGGGATAACATACGTATATATATAACTTAATAAACAAAATGTGCAAATTTAATTTTTTTCTATAAATATAATAAAAGTGTGGGGCTAAAATTTTAAAGAATATCCGCTGATTAAAACAACGTATTCTGTTCTATTTTAAAATTAATTAATTAACTCAACTTTCAACTTGAACAAGGTAGGTAATAATTAAATATTTCCAAATAAGTGAATATCTTAAAATTTTTCTTTTTTTTTAAGAATATATACTTATATCATTTATTTAAAAATTTATCATATAAATCTAATAGGTATTTAGGAGTTTTGGCATTTACATATTCCAATGCTTCATAAAAATGATCTGATCTTATTTTCTCACAGTTCATATTTTGTTTTAACGCTTTATATACAGTTAGTTGACAGAGCTCATGAACCTAAAAAATATAAATAAATATTTTATTCAAATGAAATAATGTATACAATACGTTCTCTCTATATATATATTTCATATATAGAGGTAAGAGAAAGTAAAAATTTACTTCTGCTCCTGAAAACCCATCAGTTTTATCGAGAAGTTCTTCTAAATTAACATCATTTTCAGAGATATTCATTCTAGAAAATTCTATTTTGAATATTTCTTTTCTTGTTTTTCTGTCAGGAAGCGGAACGTAAAAACTAACTAAACGACCCGGTCTAAGAAGAGCCTTAAAACAAAAATAATTACAAAAACGATTAGCAACCTAAATGTCAACAAAAACAAATAAAATAAAAATAAAAGAGGCTCTTATTTCATCCTTGGCTATCTGCATTCAGACACATCAATTTATAAATTATTTTCAAATTGAAAATAGAAAAGGTTCCCACCCTATATTTAATTACCGGAAGGTGAATTCTTGGTCTTGACCATTCTCATTTGCGCCCAAATAAATAACACAGTTCAACAAAAAAATGATATATTCCCACATTAAGTATTGAAATAATATATAATTAATGTCTTACAGGATCAACTCTATCTGGCCGGTTTGTAGCTCCAATTACAATAACATTTCCAAGAGTTTCTACTCCATCGATTTCAGTTAAAAGCTGAGTTAAAACTCTTGATTGTACGTCAGACGATCCCTGGCCAGAAGAGTTGCGAGGAGCTGAGATTGCGTCTATCTCATCAAAAAAAATAATTGATGGAGAAACTTGTCGGGCTCGGCGAAAAAGTCCTCGAATGGCACGTTCCGATTCGCCGACCCATTTGCTAAAAATTTCTGGGCCCTTTTGGGCAAAAAAAAAAATTTCATTTTTAACATAATTAAAATATAAATGATAGACAAAATAAATTACTTTAATAGTTAGAAAGTTTAGGTTGCTTTCCGTCGCCAAAGCTTGAGCAATTAAAGTTTTAGAACATCCAGGCGGACCAAATAATAAAAATCCGCTTGGAGCATTGATACCAAATCTTTTCAAACTCTCTGCATATTTGAGAGGCCATATTATAGCTTGTTCTAGTTTTAATTTCAATTCTTCTTGACCTCCTATTTGAGCCCATTTCACCTGGAAATAAAAACTATATTGTTACTTATTCATAAAATTAAGATAACAAATTTGCGAGATAAGTTTGTGTTTGAATGGCCAAAAATTGCGCCCCCTGGAGTCGAACCAGGACCTCCACGGTCCCTTATCCTAAGTCGCCGGCTCAATAAACACAAAATCTCGCATCCGCCTATTATACTAATGAAATTAAAATTTCATTGAAACGAAAAGTTCTTAAAACACTGCATGACACCTTTTAATTTCATTAGTATAAATAGGCGGATGCGAGATTTTGTGTTTGTTGGGATAAAAGGTAATTCGCCTGGCGCGAAAACTGTCCTGGTTCGACTCCAGGGGGCGCAATTTTTGCCCAATCAAACACAAACTCATTTCCCAAATTTGCAATCCATAACGATATATTGACTGGCTTATCTACAGTCTATTTGAGCGTTGATTGAAAAAAAAGCCCATCTCTTTTCAAACAAAGCTCTACCTAGTTAAATTTTAATAAGTAAAAAAATGAACTAACTTTTGGAACTTGGATCATGGCTTCTCGCATAGCACTTGGCTTAACAATTTTAAAAGCCTCCGAAGTTACTTCATTAGTAAGTGGAATTTGTGCGGCATGAAGCATGATATTTGAGGTGAGCATTGATAAATCTGCTGCTACAAACCCATGGGCTCGATTAGCAATATCAATTAACTGTTGTTCTGAAATATTATGATTATCTTTTGAAAGAAGAGATTTTATAATCTCCAATCTGCTTGAGGATCTGGCGGCGCGAGTTCAAATTCTTGATCGAATCTTAAAAATAAAAAATTTAAATAGATATTAAAAAAAAGAAAAATTAAATGAGTAAATATATGTAAAGTGTAATGAAATTATGGGTGTGAAAAGAAGAACAAGCAAATAAGGGTTTGTTTTGCTTAATAAATGCTACATATATAACATATGTACGTATATGTATCGTATTCTATAGTGCAACACCTCCAGTTCTTATTTGGGATTTGATTTGCTTTCCACACCCGAAAAATTTTTTTAACTCGAGACTTTGGTTTCATTGCATGAATAAAAAATCTGGTGTGACTGGTCGCACCAGATTTTTTTGAGTCGAAATATAATTAGTTTCCCATAGCATCTTAGTTAACTTGCGTTTTAAATGTTGACTGCTTGAATAAACTATGGTTATTTTTCAAAATTTTAATCTCATATTTGGATATTTTATACACAATAGGGAATCCTAAATTAATATAAAATTTCATAAATATCGAAATTAACATGCACATCTCCATAGGGATTTAACATTGGCTCTCTGTAAGAGACGGAAAATGAATTTGAAAAATCTGAAATACTACATCAGTAAAGTGTACTTCAAACAATTTTCAGGTCAAAATCAAAATATACATTTTAAAGAAGAACTAAAAAATTTATGAATTTTAATCAAAATTGTTAGAGCCAATTTTCAGAAAATTGAAAAAACTGAAAAAGTACATCAGTAAAGAGTACTTCAATTTTCATGAAAAATTTTACTGATATACTTTTTAAAGAGCAGGTAAAAAAATAATTGATTTTTGAATTTTAATCAAAATTGTTGGAGGCCATTTTGAGAAATTCGAAAAAAAACTGAAAAAGTACTTCTGTAAAGTACTAGTACTTTTTGGCCGATTTTGTTCAAAAGCTTTTTTGAGTGTCCGGGAGGGTACCTAACTTAAATATAAAATTTCAATCTGGTAGCTCAATTCCTTCATGTTTAAAATCGTTACACACAGACAGACAGACCAATTTGCGGGATTCGTTTTTTTGGACTTAATGGACCCCAAAACATATATTCATAAAATCAAAATCGAATTTTTGACATGATCGCAAGAGAAACTAAAAAGAAGTGAGTTTGGCAACTTTATGAGTGAGTGTGTTAGACAGAATAAACATAAATAGCCTACATTTATAAAAAAAAAAGAAGTCCCCCTCTCCCGTGACCGAGATGTATATGTTTGAATCTGTTGAGATGCTAACTAAGTCTTAATAAACTATATCAAGCAAAAAATATTTTATATAAAATTGATAAAATCATTTTAGGATATGTGACTTAGATATCCTATAAGACTCGGCTTTGCTTAATTATTCGAGTCTTAAAAAATTAAAAAAGCTTATCTTTTTCAAAAACATTTTGATAAATAAATCTGAGCTGATTAATAGAATATATTTAAAATTAATTTAACTTTAATTTATAGATGATAAAAAAATAATAGAATTTTAATGGTATGAAGTCTTAAAGAATTAATATTTGGACCCTGTTATGCAATGGTGTGTCAAAGACCAAAAAATTCAAAATTGAGTTAAGCACGGAATATTGTTTCAAATGCTTTAATTAATAGTATTTTTTATGAAATATGTCCTAAAAAAATTTATATTTAATGTTACTTGCACAATTGACAAGAAAAATTATATAGAATCCAATGTAAACAAAAAACTTTATTGTTGATTTTCTCAAAACTCGATGTTTGGTCTTTGACACACCAATGCATAACAGGGTCCATTTAACATACCGTCCTGATCTTATTAGGGAGGGATCTAATTCATCAAATTTGGATGTTGTAGCAATAACCATCACAGGCGAATCGCAATCACTTCCTAAATTATCTAGTAATGATAAGAAAGTGCCACGAACTCGTTTATGTAGATCGGATGATTTTTTTGGGCAAAATATTTCTATATCTTCTATTATTATTATTGAAGGAGATTTATTTTCCGCTTCAAAAAATATTTCTCTTAAATTTTTCTCTATTTCGCCAAATAATTTACTAAAAATTTCACCACACTGAATGATTTTAATAAAAGCTTTTGAATATTGAGCTAATTTATATGCGAAAGTAGATTTTCCAGATCCGTTTGGGCCAAAAATTAAAATTCCTTTTGGCCTAAATCTAATTTCTCTTAGAGTGTTTGAAAATCCTAATTTTATAATATTTTGAGCTTTTTCCAAAATGTTCTTATAACCAGCAAAATTAATCTCTTGGTGTTGTATAAGCAATTGTTTGTTTTCTTCATGAATTATCCATTTGGTTGAATTAGCAATCAAATAAACAGAAGGATTTTCATTTAAATTAAGTTTCTCAAAGTCATTTGTTAAATTATATTTTTTAACAATTTTTTTGACTAAAAATGTAATAATTTTTCCATAAAAATTTAATAAAATTTGTTCTCCTTCCAAAATTAGATGTCGATAGAAATCTTTTTGTAATATATTTTGAATATTCTCTTGAAAAGTCTCATTTCTTATAAGATCACAATCTCTCAATTCAATAGTAATTTCTTGAGCTAGATGAGTTTTTTCTTTGAGAGAATTAACTCTTACAAATGGTTGTGGAATAGAGTTCACATATAGTTCAAAACCTGAAAAATATAACAGATGCAGCAAAACAAAGCATTTGGATGCCAAATTTAGACGAAATTATTTGTCCATCTTCAGCCCTTTTATATAGTTTGTTAAAAAATATATTATACTCACATTCTTTTATAAACGAACAAGATGTTATGGACGGATCTGAAGAGGGAAATACTTTTTTTATTAGTCTAAAATTGTCGCTTTTGATTTCAACAAATTCTCCTACTTGGAAATTACAATGCTTCATTATGGAAGGAGAAAGAAATATTGTATTTGATTTTTCAGAAAAGTTTAAATGTTTCGGTACGATTTCATTAATTTGCATCAATCCGTAAAAACTTTTATTGTGAATGTGTGTATATGGAGAATTGGATAAACCAAGTATACAAGGATGTATATCAAGTTCATTTTTTGTTAAAAGATAAGTGCATTTTTCACACTTGATCCATTGATTAGACGATTTTCGAGATTTTGGAGACATTTAAAAAAAACTTTATTTAAAAAATTATAGGTTAAATTGTCTGTCAGCAGCTGTCAGTCATTTGGTCAGAGAGATATTTTCAGATATTTTCAGCAAGAAATTTCATGTGAAAATTTGACTCCGCCGCAACTAACGCCTCTGTCGGCGCATAAGTTAGTCAAGAACAGAACTGGATTTTTTACATGATTTGAGAGTTTTTTATAAAAAACTTGTAAAAAACTGTGTTTTACGTAAAAAATTATGAAGGCGTGAAAAAAACTCGGATACGCATGCGCGAACCCGGAAAAATTAGATAAAAAATTATTAACAGTAATAAATTAAACTTAAAAATGATAACAACTATAAAAGCCTAAATTCTAAAATTTAACATTTTATTTAATTTTTATAAAGTTTTTTCTAAAAAAATATAAATATTTCCAAAAAGATCAGAATTATATAAATTTTCTTATATATATATATATATATATATATACAAGGGGGTACCCAGGATCAAATCTAGGGGGTGGGGGCATATTTACCTAATTTTGTTTCGTTTCATCACTTTATAAACATTTAATTTTTTTTTCTTGCTTCTAGGGGGGGGGGGGGGCAGCAGCCCGCCTGTCCCTCGCTGGGTACGCCCATGTATATATGTAAAAGTAGTTATTAGCAAATTAAGTTTATTTAGGAAAGAACATTAAGGCCCAATGATATATAGTTAAATATTTAGTGAAATATTTGTCCCCGAAATGAAATGACAGGTTACCATATTTAATTTTTGAATTTCATTTTTCAATTATAATAACTGAATATTTGACGATGCTGGCTGGACCGGTGAGATAATCTTGTTTGAATAGAAGATGTTCATTTTCTCTGTCGATTCTCTTGGTGGAAGGTGACAGGGCCGGATCTAGGGGGGGGGGCAGTGGGGGGTGCATGTGCCCTGGGCGGCAGATATCAGGGGGGCGGCAATTAAAGAAAGATTTACTTAAAAAAAAGGTAAAATGATATCAATTTTGTATAGAAAATTTTAAGGAGGGGGCGGCAAATTAAATTTTGCCCCCCCCCCTAAAAATCTCGTAATTCCCCCTGGAAGGTGAGTAAGAGAGAATTGGTTATTTTATCTAAATAGAGAATATTTATAATACAATTTTATTATAAGACTTATTTTTGTTTGTAATTTCGATCTCTTTATATGATTATTTAGATTAGATCTAAATTAAAGATGTAAATTTAAATTAAACTCTATTGTATTTTGATCTATCCATATATTTATTTTTATCAAAGGTCACACTAACATTGACCTGTATTTGAAATATGGGTCAAATGATTTTTTTGAATTAAAAATACTGATAGGTAAACGAGTAAATATAATATCTCCAATAATTAAATAAATTGAAGGAAGTCATTGTTAAATTGGCCGTATTTCCCAAACAACGATCCATTTACTAAAGATAATTTATTTTAATTCAATGAACAATGAACGGAAAAATTTAATTATAAACTATATATATATATGTAAAGATATATAGAGAGCGCTTTATTTGTAAGTTCATCATTTAAGTGCAAAAATGTATTTAGGATATTTTGTATTTATTTTATTTTTTAAGAAAATTATCTGTGAAGAAAATTTAATATTCGAAGAGGATGACGATCGGAATTCAATAGTAATTATTGCACAAACTACAACAATACCTCCAGATATAGGCAAGTACTTAATAAATTGAATGAACCAGGAACTGAAAATTATTTAAGGATAAGGATTATCCTTATTAATCCTTAATAATTAAATTTGCGGTCTTCTTTTGGTCAGAAGATGTTTAAATTTAAAAAAAGTCGATATTTGACAACTCCTGTTCTTGTTAACAACATACTTTATGATTCACGCTCTATTGCTTTTTTTATACTATTTATGTCATTTGAAATGTTTATATTTAAACACAGCACTTTCTCAAAAATTTGCCTTTGAATATTTATTAAAATAAAAATGTATTTATTTCTTAGACCCTCGTTCTTTTCCTCGATGTCAATGCAAACCCAAGGGCTACTGTAACAAACCACAGCCTCCCAGTTCTTATGGAGATGGATCTATAGACATCAGAATTATTAATAATGTAAGTTTATCATTCATTCCATTCAGACTTAAATAAATAAAAATGAACTTTGTTATGAAAGGCCAATTTATTTAAAACAAGCTTTTTATTTTATCAATTGAAATCAAGTGTGACCCTATCATTTATTTGAGAGTATACTCCAATTTTTGATTAGATGGGTAATACAAAATTGACTTAAATAATTGAGTTTTTTAAAAAGGTAAAAAAATAATAAAAATAATATAGACCACCCTTTCAATTGCCTTTCAACTGTTTCTATCTTCTGAGAGGAGGTCTGATTGTTGGGAATATGTAGAAGGTCAGTGAAAAAATTGCAAAAACTACAGAAAAAATCGATCATTATTATTTAAGTCAATTCAAGTTAAACTCCCACCTAATAAGTTCTCTTAAAATGTCAAATTTATTGAAACATTCCTAATTATGGATATCAAAATAAACCAGCATAAAAACAGAATAGCCTGATTGAAAAATAATAAAAAGACTTTTTTATTTATAAACAGAATCTCTCAATTTCCTTTTATTGAAAGAGTGTTAATTAATTATTCCATCTCTCTTGAGTCTGCCAAAATTAATCATTTCATTTATATCCAGCCATTATAATTCTCTATTTATAAATAGAAATCTTTTATTTGGTTTTCAAAGATAATTATTTTTACACTTTGAACTGAAAAATTTTGATACCCTAAATTAAGATTAACGAAGATAAATTGGGACTTCTACTCTGTCATTGGGAAATATTTAGGAAGAAGGTTTTTCTGAGAATAGAAGCCTTGATAATTCTCCAATTCCTATTCATTCATATATCAATTTTTTTCAGCCCACTCCAAGTTCTCCTTGTCATCATGGATATGTTTATTGTTGCTATCATTCTCAAAAAATAGAAAATTGTGGAAATAGAAATCCATTATTTCATTCTTCACATCCTTTAGAATCAAGCCAGGTAAACTATTTAATAATTATAATATAATTATCTAATCTATTCTAATCTATTTAATCTTCTAAATCAATTTCATCCCCTTCAAAGTAATCCCCCTCCAATAAAATGCACTTATGCCAACGCTTTGTCCAATCCTCGAAGCATGCCAAAAAGTTTCAAAGCGCGAAGCAATTCACGTTTAATCTTAGTAGTTTCTCATCGGTGTCCGCGGAGGGGCCTTTTTAATATAGAAAATAACCAGAAGTCACACGGTCAGGGGAATAAGGCGGTTGCAGAATGATATGAGTTGAATTTTTAGCGAAAAACTCGCAAATAATCAATGGCGTGTGCGACGGCCCTTCTGACTTGTCTCTTCTGAAATTTGTTTGAATGGATCCAACCGTTTCGGCAAGATGTCTAATTGTTAGTCATTGAAGCACCAATTGCTTCATTTTCTTTGCTCATCAGTTGACGTTGATGGTCGTCCGGCGCGTTTTAAATTCGCTGGCTGCTTTGAAGTGTTTGTACCATTTATAAACATTTTTCTGCGAGTCAATTCACCAAAAGCCTTCTGCAACATTCTAAACGTTTCCGCAGCCGAAATTTCATTCCACAAACAAAATTTAATGGCATCTATTGAAAAGATTAAAAGTGAATCGCTTCGCGCTTTGAGGGCTATACCAGAATATGACTTTTTGGCATGCTCTGAGGACTGGAAAAAATGTTGGGATAAGCGCATTTTATTGGAGGGGGATTGCTTGGAAGGGGTTGAAATTGATTTAGAGAATTAAATAAAGATTTTTCATTTTATAACAAAAGTCGCCTTACTTTTTGGGCACAGAACAAATTTCTTGTCATTTAATAAACGGTTTTTAATAAATTATTAACTCGAATTTTATTGTTTTTCAGACCTCTTTCGCAGAATTTCCCTGGAACGCTGTCATATTAGCTGTGGGATCCAACATTTATGTAGGCGGCGGTGTTGTTTTAGATCGTTCTCATGTTCTTACAGCTGCTCATAAAATTCACTCCTATATGTATAAATATTTATAAATTAAGATACACATTAAACATATTAAATAATTTTTCCGTTTCATAGACATGGTGTCGGATTAAAAGTTCGTCTTGGCGAATGGGACGCTTCAGTCAATAATGAACCATATCCTTATCAAGAGTATGGAATTTCTAAAATAACAATTCATCCTAATTTTGATTCATCAAATTTACGCAATGATATAGCGATTATAACACTAAGTGAACCTATTGATTTTGAACATTCTCCACATATTACGTCTGCTTGTTTACCTAAGAGTTATTCTGATTTAAGCGAACATAGGTAAGTGAAAAAATAGAAGAGTTAATACATTTAACAATATTTTAATGCCTAAATTGTACATATCGATTGCTGAATACAATACTCAAAAAACCAAAACAATGAAAGATATTCGAAAAAAATCTATATGAGAATTGAGGAGCCTGTAATTGGCATATGACATTATTTTCTTGGCTTTGCAAAAGTTTAATACGCTGAATAGTGTTTCATAATAAAAAGCGATGTTGCAATTTGTCATGCGATGATGTCAATTTAGGACACAATTTTCAGCAAACGATATTACATTTATTTTAAACCATATATTGATACCTTTGTTAACTATCTTTTCAGTTGTTGGGTCTCCGGCTGGGGCAAAGATGCTTTCGGAAATGAAGGAAACTATCAAAAAATTGAGAAAAAAGTAGAGATAAATGTTTTAAATGGCCCTGAATGCCAAACAAAGCTAAGAACTACAAGACTTGGACCCCATTTCATTTTTGATAGTAAGAGTTTTATTTGTGCCGGAGGAGAAACAGGCAAGGACGCCTGTACTGTAAGTAACTTATGTAGAAATTTTTGAAGAAACATAGATCAAAAATTTTTAGGGCTCACATGTAGTAGTAGTAGTAGTTTATTGACGAAGAGATGAGGAGTTGGCAGATCAGAAAATGTGAAAGGAGAGGATATCAGCCAATAGAGTAGTCACATCCTCTTCTTTTACAATTTACCAAAAGATATTATATTTTATAGTACCGGTATTTAAAAGATATTCATTTATTTATGTCAAATTCGGAAAATTATCATATTTTTTCAGTAAATCCGATTACATTAACACAATTTGTTTCGATACTTGCTATCGTGAAGATGAAAGGTCAGAGATAATATTTTGCTTCTCAATTAGAGAAAGACAAGTGAAAAAGTTTTTGCAGCTTATGAACAATGTGCTGCTGTATCTAATTACGCAGTTGAAAGAGAGATTATAAAGTTTGTAATTGCATCTTCAAAAATGACGACATTTGTTTTTAAATGATTTTTTATGTTTATGTATTCTTCTTTATAGTAAAATAAGGAATAATTAAGATATTTGAATTCCGTGATCACTTAGTTTATTATTAATCAATCTGTGGCTAGATAAGATGAGAGATACTTAAAATTGAGAATCTTAATCGTGGTTTTCAGGGTGACGGCGGTTCTCCTCTAGTCTGTGACTTAGGAGGACGATTTGAGGTGGTGGGATTAGTGGCTTGGGGAATCGGATGTGGACAGGAAGGTGTTCCCGGTGTCTACGTCAACGTCGCCAATTATGTTCCTTGGATCCAAGAACAACTTAATACCTAACTAATTGAATAATCAGGGACGTTTTTGAAGCGGAAATTAGAACTCCATCCTCTAAGCAGGAGAATCCGAAAATTATTAAATGTTTCAAAATCAGCATCTATTCCCAAATCTATTACCAAATAAGAATACGAGCTTTCTACTTTTATTCTTCTTCAAAAGTCTGATTTATATGTTCCTGGTTAATATTATTTAAAAACTGGAAAAGATTATTATTGTTTAGATTTATGGTAATTATAACTTTTTTTTATATACATATATTTATTGTAAAAAATGTTTTTCTCTTAATAAATAATTTTTTTTTATTGTTATAAACTTGAAATCTTTTCTTTCAATTAGGCCGTTAGAACGAAAAACTCGAGGGTACACTTATATGAAGTCGCAAACCTGAATCACAACTCTATTCTCACTGGCAACTAGTCAATATGTCATCAACTATCGAGGATCATCCATCACACCCTTCAACCTTGAAGAGAATTTCAGGGGCAACCTGCTAAAAGAGGCATCATCCCAACATCCATATGCAGTTAGGCTTAGGACTAGTAGAACTTGTCAATTTCAGTTTTCCTTTGTCCCAAAGATATCCAGCCTCTATTTCTCCCAAACCCTACACACCATACTCTTATTTATTTTTTCCTTGTTCTTCCTGGTTGGATCTGACAATAGTCATCATAGGTGGACCTTATGCATCTCACACACTGCCAAACAGTGATACGTTTGTTTTGGGATTGGATAATTTCAAGAAATGTTAACATAGTTTGGCCACCCTTGTCTTCAGTCTGTGTCATTTTTTTTATGAGAACATCTGAAGAGCGCTGTATAGTCCATAATTGAAGTAATTACTGTATTAAAAAATGATACCTAATGAAGTTTCTACTCTTGGTAGAATATATTTTCAGCATCAAATATATTTTTGTAAGTTTCCGCAATTTCTTAATTATTTCAAATTTTCCAGTATTTCTGCACCACTCTTTTACTATATATATATATATATGTATATAATATCTCCTCAACTTAGAATTATGTCACCAAGCTGATTGTTTCTTCCTATACACTTGTTATATAATTCCTTTTGAGAGGCATTTCCAGTGTGTGATTTCCTACCTCTGTCATTTCCGGATCTAGTCACATTGATATCCAATCATTTTCGTCTTTAAATTGCAACTGTATGGCATCAGATAACAATCATCACAATTAAACCGCAGATTGGTTAAATCTGCCTAGAAGATTCACTCAAAGTCATGTTCTTTGAACACCTTTGGTCACTGTCGTCACCTGTTTCCTGGACTCCAAAACAAATAATCCTCTTTAGGAAGAAACGACATAGAGTGTAGGACAATTGAAGAATTTAAGGTTTAGTCCTGGAAAAATCAATTATTATTAATAAAAAATGTCACCTGTTCAGGTTAGGATTTTAAGTAAAAAAACTAGCAAACAAATATATTGATATGAATACTTTCTCAGTTAACTATTCTAGCTTTAACATTGAAAAATTTTAATAGTACCCAAAATAAACTTGGCAAAGTAAGCGTAGTCAATTAATTAGAGTAGGAAACTCGTTTCCTGATGCCATTAATGCATCTGGTTGTGAATTTTATGAGGAATTACTTAACTGATTGCTTATATTTTTGCAAATTTTATTAAATATAAGGTACCGTTAATTGAATCCAAAGGTATTTTCCCAATACTACTACTGTTAAATATTATAGTTTTTCGAAAATCTTTAGAATTAGTTATTAAAACTTTTAAAAAATTAAAATTTTTCCCCATACAACAAATAATATCTATTTTTGAACATTCATACCTGTACAATTAAAAAAATACCAAATTCTTTTATTAATTGGATATGTAAAAATTTTAATCTTAAATCTATATAATTAATAAATAAATGTAGATCAAATATTAGAAATTATCTTTTAATTACTTATTATGTAGTCATTTTTTTTGATGTTAACTTTATCAGATTAAGATAAAAGATTTTCATTTTTGAACGAGGTTTATATCGTTTTGTTGAGTTAAAAAATTTTCTTTTATTCACAGTATTCATGCCATTAAAAATCATTTAATTCAAAAGTGTTTTTAACTGCAAAAATAATGAATTTATTTAGAGATAAGAATTAAAATATTAATACCGATACTGAAATTAACTTTCAACTGGATCCAGGAAATTTGGTAATTTTTTATTGTATGTTTTTTCTTTTAAAACAAAAATTATTATTTCTTTGATTTTACTTTTTTCTTTTATAATCAAAGAATTTTTATATTAACAATTTAAGGAATTAGTATAATTAGTTTATTTTTGAATTTATTTATTTAACTTAACAAACCTTCTGCTATCCTTTTCCATTCCCGCATTGCGGGATTGTCACAAGGAGGAGAAAGTTACAACCAAGATGAATGAAAAAAAAAATCCACCAGTCCTCAAATATATGCAGCGATGGATTTTGCTTAGCTCGTGAGACACGGGCAAAATTTTAGACTGTAGAGAACGATTAAAATTTAAAATCGTTTTGGATTAGTTACAGTAGTGCGTCTAGTCAGCCCCCCCCCCCTCACCGCCTTCATGACTTTGGCTAGTTGGCTCCTGTGGGGATTCCGAGAAGAGCCTCTAAAATTAATAACTCAAAATGTTGTAGGAATTTTCCAGTAATCTCCAGGTCTTCTTGGAACTCCTGAGTGAATTTATTCTTAACAAGCAGTGAAAAAGAAATAATTATAAGATGACTCTCATAAAAATAGTATTCATGGCTGAACTATTTTTCTATCCAGAGAAGCGGTTCTCTCTATTTTCAAGTTCTCCCAGTACTTGAATTAAAGTACTTTGGAATTTGAAATACTGGAACTGAATTTTTCAGTCGGGAATGTTTTGTTTTGATTTACAATATAAAAAAATTTTCCATAAATTATTTTAATAAAAAAATTTTTAATGACTTCGCACTTTAACTTAAACCCCACATAATCAATTTGACCTATTATAGTCTTGTCGAAATTTTATATAACCCTCGAAGGGTTCAATATATTCTGCTGGTCCAAAAGTCCTCTGGCCCCCGGGATCTTCAAACTATCAGGGGTCGAGGAGGGAGGCCTGGTGCAAGTGGAGGCACACCGTCTGGAGATCCCGGGTTGGATTCTCAGGGGACCAGGGAACGTTTGGCCCTCCAGCAAAAATAGAGCAATGAATAGATTGATTATCTTCTAAAATGATTTATTCTTTTTCTTTATAATTTTATAAAGATGATATTTTAAATAAATATTTGTTTAAGGTGACCATGCGTCCCGATTTTGGCGGGACTGTCCCGCGTACCGCCGATTTTAAAAAATGTCCCGCTTTTTAGAAAATATCTGGATTTCTTATCTTAAATGTACCGCAAAAATATATCACCTATTGTTTTTTAATTATTTTAGTTAGGAACCGACCGAAGTTTCGGTTTCGGCCAAAAAGAGTTCCAAAAGATTGGATGAGACACGTATACTAAAAAAAAAAAGGTCAAATGATTTTTTGGTAAAGGTTTCGGCCGATTTCATCCCATTTGTCTCAATGAAAAGGTGGTCACTTTATATTTGTTTATATTATTGTTTTTCTTTTATTTGGACTCGTCTAAATTTAAATACAACCACACATCAGCAACATTTTAATAATAAATAATCTATATTTATTTTTAATTTAAAATAAAAAAATTAATTTCATAATTGATATTTTTGTTTTTTATACCGGTATTTAAAAGTGATTTGAATTTTGATAAAAATTTAAAATGTTTTATTGTAATTTAAAAACTTGTGATTAAAATATACAAATTATGGAATTGTTTTGAATATAGAAATAAGGAAAACTTGAAGGAAATGGGGAATCAGAAAATGAGGAGGAAAATAGCGGAGAATCGGACAACTCATCAGAAACGAGAACGAGAGGAGGAATAAGCGAATAAGCGGATAGGATAGGAACGCAAGACATGTCATGACATGGACATGATGTTGCTGTCGGGTTCGAATCAGTTCCTGGCCTCAAAAATAAAAATTTGCTGATTCTTAAGAATCAAAGGTTATCTCCAATGGAAAGACATTTGCATTTTCTTATTAGTGATATTTTTAATCTTTATAAATTCATTATAGACAAATAACTTTATTATTGGGAATTTATCATTGCTCATTTTATTTGTAAATCTCAATAAGTATATTAAAAATCTTAGAATTTATTTAAACTTTTTTGTTTATTTTTAGGTATTTTGGAAAAATATTATTAAGAGAGGTTAACTCGAAAAAGATGCATTGTAAATAATTGACCTTGGCACTTGAAATTATGGTAAGATTTAATTTAATAATTTTTACTTATTTCCTCATTCTAAACCATTTTTGCTATAATCATCTAAAAATAAAATGAAATTCACTCGACTATTTTTTTCTTGGCTTAATCCCAAATAGTGAAGAAACAATTGAGTCTTTTTTTGTTCCTATTCTCAGTTTATTTTTATAAGTTAGGCTATTTTACAGAAAGCTACTTTAAATAACATCTCCCTGGCCCTTTTGGTTTCTTCTGGTTGGGACCTTTTTACTAAGAGAGACTCTAGTACAGGAAAGTCCTTTCACAATCAGTCAACTCATAAGTTTGTTTTCGAACAAGGTATTCCCCGTCAAATGAATTTTTCTTTCATGTTAATAATATTGCATTAAATTTTAACATTTCACCTTTTCTTTACTCTTGAGAAATTTTAATTCTATTGTTAAGAGTATTGAAAATATATTATCTTGCACTTTATAATATATTTTATATAAATTATTAATATTATTAACACAATTATGTATTATATATATATATAATTTAATACATTAACTCTTTATTAATTTTTCTTAGTGAAGTGATTTGGTTATTAACCTTCATTTAAATAAATAAATATAAATGATAAATCAGAGTTGGCCAAATTATTTTTATGAATTTACTTAAAGTATATTTATTTATTTGTATATTAATTTTTCAAATATTTTTTTTTTCCTTATACTATTCGTCAACATTTAGACACATTTATTTCTGTCTTGTCAGTTCAAATAAAATCATCTTATTTATATATATATAAATATTATCAAAAATTCTTGTTTGAAAATGAGAAATAGTTTTAATTTTCAATAGACTTGGAAATTAAAATTTTAGTTACATTTAATTATTTTACCATTAGATCACTATAAAATAAGTATTAAGTAATTTATTTATTAACATCAACACCTATATTAAGAAAAATTCCACTTTTTCAGTCTAGTTGCTTCGAATAGTTTTATATAAAAAAAGAAACTACTTGTATGCAATGTTAATTCCAGTTTTAATGAAAGAACAAGTACAGCTCCTGCCCAAAATAGCTTATCAAAAATTATATATATACAATTTATAGTCATAAAGCCCCCGGGCCCCTTACTCGCGTTCGGGGAGCAGTTGCCCTCCTTTGGCAGGCAAGTTTATTACCAATTTAGTTAGGATGCTTATTGTTGCATTGCAAGTGTGCCCTTGGTTCCACTTGGGATTAATTTGGGGACAGCAGAACCTATTTATGATTTTGTCTAAATGTTCAGCGTCTTATGGCTTGAAAGCTGTCTATAGGAAAATTTAGATATTCAGATATTATAGATTCATTGAGAATTGTATATTACAATAGAACAATACATATATAAATTCATTTATATAGCTATATATTTATTTATGTTTCGCCCTCTATATCAATATATAGTCTAAATAACATCTCGACTAGCCTACAAGGCCGACAGAACTCAAACCAAACCAACTAGCACATGCACAAACGCCACACGACTCAATCAACTACTTGCTCCAAGTCAAACCCAAGCCTCGGAGGCATACTCTAAAACCTCGCCTTGGGAAGTAGGCAGATTGAGGCCCCGACTAAACACAAGCACTATCACACACAATCAGAGAAATATCCAAACCTCTGAGACTTCCACTGACCAGACCTGGAGACCATCAAGACCACACAAGCAACTCCGAAAACAAACCACCCCCAGAATTACTCGTAACCACACTCTTCGAAATGGTTCCAAAAGGAGGGCAGACAAGTTGAGTAAATTTCAATTCTTAATATATTTTCGTATTTGAATCATTATATCCACGAGGCAAATATATTTAAAAATGTAAACTTTCGATCGTAGGCTCTCTGAAAATTAAAATTAAATATGCAAATTAAACACTAGGCTATTTGTTTCAAAGGTGTTTATTTTATAATTAATAAAATCTTTGAAAGAAATAACCTTGTGTTTAATTTGTATATTTAAATTTAATTTGCATATATAAATTTAAATATTTATATGTTTAATACTGTATTTATTGTTAATTGCTAGCTGTCAAAATATATATAAAAACTTAAGACAATAAATATATTTTTTTATTTTGAGTGCACATCGATAAAGAAGATCCCGATTGTTAAACATAGGTATTTCTTTTTCAAACTTATTAAAAGGGTACAAAGAATTTATGTGTATAATTATAGAAAAATTAAAATTGTTGTTGTTGCTAAGCGAGCCTTCAAGTCTTGGTCCCCTTTACCTGGCCAGCTCTGATAAATAATTATTTGTTTGTATATTTATTTATTATAAAGATAATTCATGAGTGTCTATTTATTTTAGGAAGCAAAAACCAATCGGCAGAATGCCTGGCAAAGGTGGAGGCGGTAGACACCACCGTGGCCGGCACCAAAATAGGGCCGCAAGAAAAAGAAGGCCCAGGAGAATGGCTACCAGCGCAGGCTCAAGTGACTCCGGGGGAAATGCAGCCGATTCTGATGATAGAGAGACCATCGAACTTGATGAAGTTCATAAATTACTCGTACCAAAAGAGAAGGGCCCACAACCACGATCTCTACGAACAATAGAAAAAAATAAACACATTGAAGACCAAAATGTAGAGAATTTTTTATCAATTTCTGTTCAGGTGTTCATACCATTTTTAGTTGCAGGATTTGGAATGGTTGGAGCTGGCCTTGTTCTTGATGTTGTTCAGGTAATAAGAAATTTCTTTTCTTTTCTGAAAACTCATTCAACCAACTTTTATGAATTGATCCTCATTTTTTTTTACCCACTAGCTTAAATACTTTACCAATATATATATATATATATATTATTTAAAAAAATTTTCCCCGCTTAATCGTGTCTTTTTTATAATCGATTATGGGAAATAATCGAATAATCGATTAAGGGAAATAATCGAATAATCGATTAAGGGAAATAATCGAATAATCGATTAAGGGAAATAATCGAATAATCGATTATGGAAAATAATCGATTAATCGATTATATTTTTTTAATAATCGATTATTTTTTAAGAAAATAATGGATTAATCGATTATTTTGTAGGGTCCGACCGAAACAAGATTTTCAGCCGAAACAGAATATTCGGCGGCCTCAATCTTAGTTTCGGCCGAAACCGTAACCGAAACCGAAACTTGTATTTCCGGAAAATTTTTTTCCCCTCCCGTGAAAATCATTTTACCTTTTTTTTAGCGAGACTAAATTTTTTTCCCTCAAATGCAAATCATTTGACCTTTTTTTTGCATGCGAGTCTCATCCCATCTTTTCAGACTCAGGTTTCGGCTACTTTTTGGCCGATACCGAAACTACGGCCGAAACCAGGATTTTTGGCCGAAACTGGCCGAAACCGTAACCGAAACCGAATATTCAGTCGGTTCCTATTATTTTGCACAGTCATACTCACTACATCCCACTGTTAAATATCAATATAAAAAATATATTAATTTTAAACTGGTACCCGTTGGTTCTAGTTGAAACATTATGATTTAATAGGAGAATTAAATCCAAGTAAGATAACAAAAGTTTTTTTGTACTTTAAACGCATTTCGACACAAAATGTGTCATCATCAGAAGTTACAGTATGTAACTCACCAGTAGCGTAGCCAGGATTTCTGCTTGGGGGGGCCCAAAATTTTTATTAACCCCCCCCCCCTTCTCCAAGAAACTTAAAGTGGAGAAATTTTTTTTAGATAATATAATAATTATAAATAAAAAACAAATAAAAAAAAATTTTTTTTTCTTGAAATAAAAAATAATTTTAAATTTTTTATGACGGAAACTGCCAAAGTGTGTATATTATATATATATATGATTTTGAAGGTTTACTTTTGATAAAATTGTTCTGTTATTCGGAACACAAAATAAATATTACATTTATTTTCAGAAAATTTATTAATATATATATATATAAAAACATTAATATATATATATATAAAAACAAACAAATATCATATAAATTTATTATCTGATTAATCTATATAAAATAATAGAGAAAAAATAAAATAACTATTGTAAAATGATTAAAATTATGATGATATCTTTTGTTGTTGATCGCGTGTAAGAATATGTTTTTTATAATATTATTTGTATCTTTTAGGCCTGATGATGGTCAGCAAGTTGACCGAAACTGGTACATATGTCAGTCGCCTGCCTTAATAAATTTTCTGAAAATAAATGTAATATTTATTTTGTGTTCCGAATAACAGAACAATTTTATCAAAAGTAAACCTTCAAAATCATATATATATATAAAATAATTTTAATACAAAATTCGTAAATATTAGAGATTTTTTCAATTATTTATAAGTTTTTTTGTTATTTTTTAGAATTTTGAGAGTTAATAAAATTATTATTTAAAAAAAAAAAAATCATTAGGGAAAACAATAGGTATTTTTTTGTTTTGGAGAAGGCTTTGGGGGGGGGCCCGGCCCCCCTGCCCCCCCCCCTGAATACGCCACTGTAACTCACTGTACAGTACAGTATGTAACTTTATACACATTTTGTGTCGAAATGCGTATAAAGTACAAAAAACCTTTTGTTATTTTACTTGGATTTAATTCTCCTATTAAAAAATATATATTTTTATTAAACTACGTATAATTTATTTGTTTAATATTTTTTTCAGCATTGGGCCGTTTTCAGAGAAGTTTCTGAAGTTTTTATTCTCGTACCTGCCTTATTAGGTCTTAAAGGGAATCTTGAAATGACTTTAGCCTCAAGATTATCAACCCAAGCTAACTTGGGTTTTATGGATAGTCCAAAAGAGCAGTGGAGTTTAATTTTTGGAAATTTAGCTTTAATACAAGTAAGTTTATTAGAATAATTGATGAATTTATTATTAAAAAACTTAATCATTTGTTCTTTAAAATATATTCTAGTGCCAGGCTATCATGGTGGGGTTCCTGGCATCTCTTGCTGCTGTCACCATGGGATGGGTACCTGAAGGCAAATTTAATATTGCTCATGGTCTTTTACTTTGTGCCAGTAGTCTTGTTACTGCCTCTTTAGCAAGTTTTGTCCTTGGTAAGTTAATTTTTTTTTTAATTATCTTATACCTGAGAATCACTTTGACTAAAATGAGATTTTGTTTTCGTAACTGGCATTTGAAGGATCTCCAGAGCATTGGGGCCTTTCCTCCCAATCACATTCAGAGAGTGCCAAGTCAATCCCTTCTATTTGTCTACATTGAAATCCTTTCTCTTTCCAGGTCTTGTGATGGTTGCAGTCATAGTATTTTCAAGACATTGTAAAATAAATCCCGATAACGTTGCAACTCCGATAGCAGCTAGTTTAGGAGATTTGACTACACTTGCGCTTCTCTCTTGGATAGCATCATTACTTTATGAGGCTATTGGTATGAATGCATTGCTTTTAAAAAATATTTTAAATATTAAGTGGTTTGAAGATTGTGACCATCGAGTGCAATCCTGTAAACAACCCACCTTCCCCTCCTATTCCCTCTCTCTTGAAAATGCCTCCAAAAGGAGAGGCGAAACGTCGACAACCAACGCGGCGGACTCTAGAAAACTTATCCTCGCATTCCACCAAAATGGGTTAACTTTGGGGTCGAATTTAAAATACACAATTTGTAACTTTAATGTCAATTGTTTGTATGATTTTGATAGGCAATAAGTTAATTTTATTGTATCCATATAGTAATACTCAGATTTTTTTTTTATATTAATATATAAGCTCCTCAGCCTCTTAGCTTTACAGTTGAAAAACTTCCAGGGGACTGACGTTTTTGATATAAAACACAAAAAATCTACTAATTGATATGGAATACTTTTTTTTCTTTTATATATTAAATATAACAATGAAAAGACAGTAAATTCACTATATTGTTGAAATAATTATTAATAAATTTCCAAAATATTACTTAGCAAGGGACTGACAAATTGTGTGTTCACATGCTGATCGTCGACACAAAAATTTTAAAAGATGGCTAACGCCCGGTATTTGGGCACCAATGCCATCTTTACACCCTAAACTTATATAAAACAGATAATTATTTTATCAACAGTGTATAATATCAGATATTTTTAAAATTTAGCCCCGCCCTTGTTGCAGCACTGGTATTCGCTACAGATCAAACGAATAAAGGAGCCCTTTCTAATTTTAAACCATAAGAAACAGGCGTCCTCCTTCTCAATAAAAAAACTTTTTAGTACAAACAAAATTTAATTTGATAGGGAAATAAACATTAGTAGACAATTCTTCAAACCATTTAATTTAACTATCCGAGCTTATTTATTTCCTTACTTATAAATATTAATTTTTATTTCTTAATTGCAGAAAACCAGCAATGGTTGGCGCCAACTATTATCGTATTTTGTTTATTTTTAACGCCTGTTTGGGCATGGATTGCAGCTAAGAATAAATATACCAAAGAAGTCCTTGATAGTGGGTGGACACCAGTCATTTCAGCGATGGTTATAAGCAGTGCCGGTGGTCTTATTCTTGACTTTACTGTATCAAATTTCAAAGGAATAGCGGTTTATCAGCCAGTAATTAATGGCGTTGGAGGAAACTTGGTAGCTGTTCAAGCAAGTCGAATTTCTACTTCCTTACATAAGGAAAGTTTCTTGGGAAGGCTGTCTTCATTACAATCAACAAAGATTTGTTTAAATCCTGTCGCAGCATTTTGTGGTAAAGGTAAGAAAAAACTCAATTTCATTTAATTTATAAGTAAAGAGATTCACAAACAGGAAGACTCCCTTCATAATTACTAGAGTTCTAGAGCAGGACTTCTTGAAGTTCACTTCCTGGTGTGGCATGTCTTGCGGATAGGGGGCCGCGTAGATCTGTGAATAATAAAATATTTTATACCATTCAGGGTTCAATGAAACATTATTAAGGGTTTCGAAAAAAATAAAAAATATTTTAGGAATTAATAACTCAAAAAGTTATAGGAATTTTGGGATGAAAATTTTTCTGTAATCCCTAGAAGGTATAAGTTTAAGTATATAAAATTTTGTTTAAAAATTCTAACGGGAAGTTGGTCAAAGAGCTGTGATAAAATACAATTAAGTATGTAATTCACTTCTGAAGATGACACATAAGGTGTCGAAATGCGCATAAAGTGTTAATATTAAATTATTATAACTTTGAAACAAAAAACCTTGTGTACTTAAATTTAATTCTCCTCTTAAAGCATAATGTTTCAACTAGAGCCAACGGTTACCAGTTTAAAATTAAACAATTAAGTCCTTTGTTGGGGAAAAAAGAGATTACTTTCCGAATAATAAATAGATCAAAAATCAATGTGTTTAAAAAAAGGAAGGAATGGCATTCACTACATATTAAATAAATTTAAATTGTTCTTTATATCTGTGATTTATTGTGCATAATGATTCATCCTGTATGAGTGATTAATTCATCACTATATTGGTTAATTTCTTTATTTTGATTTTTTAGGCAATCATGCAAGAACAGCAAGAATTTTACTAATGATGGTTATTCCTGGACATCTTATTTTTTCATATACAATAAGTTATCTCCAAGCTGGACACACATCCCTGACACTAATATTTGTTGTTGTTTATTTGTTAGCTGCATTACTTCAGGTATTTTGTTTACATCCTTTTTTTTTTATTTCTTTCCTAATTTATGTTTTATATATATATATAGGTTTTGTTACTCCTCTACATCTGCCATATAATGGTTCATTGGATGTGGAAACATAAAATTGATCCGGATAACTCTGCCATTCCCTATTTGACTGCTATTGGTGACCTCCTAGGCACAGGCCTTTTAGCTCTTGCATTTCAATTTCTCTATCTTGTAGGGGATAGAGATAGCGACGTTGGGGATTGAATTTTTGATATTCTGCTTATTCGTTTATTTTTTTAAAGAATTTATTTATTTATTATTATTATTTTGTTTTTCTTTAATATTTTAATTATTCATAAGATAATTTATTTCCTTTGAAATAAAAAGAAAAACAATTCTAAATCCCCAACAATGAATATTTATATTCAAAGGGAGCAACCCGTCTTCTACTCTATCTGAAGAAAATAATTTACTATTTTTATATATAATGTCTTCATTAAAAAATTGCAATAAATTTCATATTTATAATTATGAATAAGTTTTTATATCACATGAGAGAGAAATTTATAGAACGGTCAAGATAACGTAAAAAAAAATCCTCGCAATATTTTTAATAAATAGAGTATAATAATAATTTCTTGAAAAGTCCTACAATTTCTTTCTTAAAAACAAACTCATTAACCAGATGGTACTTAAAATGATTTATTCTTAATGAAGAATTTGAAAATAATAATGAAAGATGCATAAAATGAAAGCCAAAGTTTATTAAAATTTAAAAGTGATGGCAAAATTTTTTGATGTAACTCTTTATAAGGAAAAATTAAGAAGTTAGTATTTTTATTATATATATTTATTTATATTTACTTATTTTATGATGAATAAGAGAAAATAGCGGCTACATTTTTTTAAATTCTCTGACACTACTTATAACTATTATGTAAACTAAAAATAAAAACACTAGGTGATATGTTTCGACATTTGATATCATAAAGAAATTCTCGTTCTTTTCTTCAATAAAAGAAAAAAACCCATAAAAAACGAGAAAAATAATTTACATGTTCTAGGATTCAACGAATTTATTAAAATTTAAACTTACCACTATTTTAGGTCTATATATTTTAAAATTAATAAAAACAATTGAATAATTGTTTTCATTTCTGAAGATATTAGGAAAGTTACCTGACAAATAAATATAATTAATCAAACAAGTAGCTGCTATTTGTCTTTTATTCATCCTATAATAATTATTCTCGGCTTTACCTCAGTAATTATCAAAATGAGAAAATCTCAACTTTTTTCTTTTGAAATTATTTTTTTACATTGTCTTATCCAAATTTTATATCTAAACATTTTAGGCAACTCTATCGATAGGCTATGATTGACTAGAGATATGGCGTGGAAAATGAAAAAAATTTCTAAATTATTATCTGAAAGATAGAAGCTGATATGATGATTTTCTCACATTGTATTTTATGAAATAATTATAACGTGAGAGATGCCTTGTTCAATATTTACTTAATTATGAATTGGTTTTGGCTTTTTTAAACCTTCCATGATATAAAAGAAAAATGGTATTTTTAAAGTAAATCCCACCTTTGGTTGGCCAGAAGCAAAAATTAAATTTTCTATTATTATTTCGGATCTTCCTTTCTTTGATTAATAAACTAATCGGTATTTATTTTATCTATATGTTTTCACTTTGTTTTATTTTAAAAAAAATTTCTTTATAATAAATAATTCTTCGTTAATATTTTATTTTTCATAGAAACTAGATAATTAATAGTTAATTATCTGAACATTTTTAATATTGCTGAAAAGCGAAGACCTTTAATTCATAGTAAAGAGTAAATATTGTAATAATTAAATTATTATATTAAAATATGACATATTCCAAATCTTTTTTTCTTTAAATAATATCTTATTTGTATGATGATGTGCAGGACTGTTGCCATAAAATTTTTTCCAGGCTAAAGAGAAAAGGGGATTTTATTAAAGAATATGTAATATTTTTTATAATTTCAAATATCAACGATTTTAAAACTATATTTCTGTCTCTTCGAGATTGGAGGGGGGGGGGGGGCTCAACTCCATACCCCTCCCCTGTCTTATCTGACGTTCTGTATAATGATTCATTGAAGTTCTCCAATTATTATTTAATATATAGCCTATTTTCATATTGCAAAAGTAATATAGTTATTTATTGATTTTTTAAAACTATTGTTAGATTTAATTTTTGATTAATCTATATCATTTTTTCTTTAAAAAAAAACTTTAATTGAAATTTAAAAAATTTTATAATTACTTTGTGGATATTGATATTTGATCCGATTGAATAAAGGATAAAATGCAAAATTTCCAACATTTTGAAAAATATTCAAAATTCAATTTAAATAATAAACTATGTATATATATATAATATATAGAATGTCTTCAAGACAATGGAATAAACATACAATTAATTTAATTATCTCAAGTAACCGGGAGTTGAACCACGGATCTGGCGATTTTAAACTCAAGTAGCCTTAGTTTATCTAACTGTTATGTGGTTACAGTAACCGAGTGCGGTGCTGTGGTCTAGTGGTAGGGCATGTTGAGTACAAATCCGTAGTTTTGTGGCTCAACTTCCGACTTTTTTCGGCTACTTGATATAATATCTGATGAGAAATAAATTGTAATTATCTTAATTATAATTATGTTAATTTTAATGAAATATAATTATTTTATAATATCTTAAACATATTTCAAATTTAAATAAAATTTGATAATTTATTTAATAATTTACCGATATAAATATACTTGAATAACTAGATCAAAAAGAAAAAAAACAAACAAATTTACTTCTTTAATATTTAATGATTCTAAATAAATAAAAGGGTGCCATTTTGTCTTTTTAAAAAAATAATTATTTTGAATGAATTTAATCATAAAATTTTTATATCAAGTTTTATAAAGATATATAATAAGTTCCATGAACTGAATAAAGGCTGTGGATTAAATAATGTAAATAAATATCTATATAATTTTATTTATTTAATAACACTTGGATATAGCCTTTGTTAATATCTAGTCAATCATATTTACATTTGATTCTTGAATAAATATATTTTTAAACAATCTGTAAGCAACTCGTGTTGTTTAAAATTAATTGATTTTTTAAATATTAAATTAATGAAAAATAAAAATATTCAAATTAATAATTTTTTAAGAATTATTGGTTTTATTCATTATCCTTTTCTCACCTAGATAAGATAATAAAATAGAATGAAAAATGTTTGATATTGGAACATCTAAAGTCATTCAAAAACAGAATTGGACTTGGGTTTATAGATATTATTTAAATTTCAAACAATATCTGGCTCTGACGATAATGGTGGAGGGGGAAGAACCCCCCTCTTACTTATTCTTAATACTTATACACAAAGGACACCGTTTAAATAATTTACCTATAATTTATAATTTTATAATGACACAGAAAATTCATTTTGGCCAAGAATTGGATTTTTGAAAATTTCATTTTCCTATTAATCATTTTAAAAAAATAGTAAGCATCCCTCGACCGGAACCGCCAGAAAAGTTGTCGAATGAATAGTTGTTTGTTACAAAGAATTTTCAGGAAAATCGAAGTATGCATGATTTTCAGAAAATGACTAAAATTTTGAAATTTGAAAATGGCACAGAAAAATTATTCAAAAAAATTAATTGTATTTTTTCTTGAAAACAGCACAAAAAAACAATTTCAAAAAAAAATTTGGAAATTGGATCATTTTTGTAGGAGTTATGAGCAAAAAACCAAAAAAAGAGGGCTTTTTTCAAAATTTGAACCAATGATCAAAAAAATATCAAAATTTACCAGGAGGGGTTTTAAGGGGTACTAAAAAAATATCAAAAAAATGGAGGAAATCAAAAATTAAAATTTTTCAAACCGTTCAATTTGGCGTGGATAGCCCCATATACATTAGAGTGTCCGTTATTTCATGTTTCATGCTGCAAACTCCCTCTAAATTTTTAGGTTTTGACCTAAAAAAAAATATCAACCATTAATATTCATATTAAACCATGCCTAAATCATAATCCATTTCCCATTTAAATAACATGGGATTTTTGCAGTTTATTTTACAGGATTGTAACGAGAGTGGCAAAACAGGCGCTCGCCACGGGCGTAACTGGGCTGGGGGCGCAAAACAAAGGGGACCGACCTAGTTGTGAGCTGCACGAGGTTTTTATTATTTTGGGAATTAAATTATTTTGAATATAAAATTTTAAAAATAAATACGCCACACCCCCCCCCCCCCCATCTCCCTCACATGAGGTATGAAAAACAGTTAAGAATAAAAAAAAAAGTGCACGAGGTGGATTTGAACTCGCGAAGTTTATTACATGAGAATGGAAAAAAATATTGATTAATTGAGGACGAATTAGCCACCTGAGCCACTCTTTACTTAATAGCTTTAGAGTAAAATAAGCTATATAAGAAACATGAAATAAAAGAAGTATTAAAAAAATGTTAATATTCCACATATGATATATCATTTTTTATAATTTTTTATGCAGATTAATAATTTATATTCAAAATTGCAATATCATGCCTAGTTTTCAAATAATTCAATGGACAAACGTCAGATTGTTTATGCCTTGATGTAATTAAACCAAAAACTCTATCTAACATATGATAAATGTCATTAATTCTTGAATTCCCCCTGATTCCAGAGAACTAAAGCCCTTTTAATTATATGATCTAATTTTTGAGTTATTGACGATCTAAGTTAAGCTTATTTTCGACCTTAATGACATCAACACTCAATTTTCTATATTATCGAAAAAGCTTATTTAGCATTGTCTGATTAAACCCAAATTTTTACCAGAGATTTATAATTAAAAAATAAGTTTTTTTCTAAAGTTTAATTGAGATTGGTAAAGAAATAAATAAAATATTGACTATTTTGTAAATTGAGTTTTAGAATTTGGAATCTCAGATAGAAGCCTAGACCCGGTTCATAGACGGCTCTCTTTACGTATCCGGGATCGCGAATTCTAAAACTCAATTTACAAAATAGTCAATATTTTATTTATTTCTTTACCAATCTCAATGAAACTTTAGAAAAAAACTTATTTTTTAATTATAAATCTCTGGTAAAAATTTGGGTTTAATCAGACAATGCTAAATAAGCTTTTTCGATAATATAGAATTGAGTGTTGATGTCATTAAGGGCGAAAATAAGCTTAACTTTGATCGCCAATAACTCCCAAATTAGATCATATAATTAAAAGGGCTTTAGTTCTCTGGAATCAGGGGAAATTCAAGAATTAATGACATGTATCATATGTTAGATAGAGTTTTTGGTTTAATTACATCAAGGCATAAACAATCTGACGTTTGCCCATTGAATTATTTGAAAACTATGGAGCTCTTTTTGAAATTTTTATTATAAATTATTAATCCGCAAAAAAAGTAATGAAAAATGATATATCATATGTGGAATATTAAAATTTTTTTAATACTTCTTTTATTTCATGTTTCTTATATAGCTTATTTCTCCATAAAGCAATTAAGTAAAGAGTGGCTCAGGTGGTTAATTAGTCCACAAGTAATTTTTTTTTCCATTCTCACGTAACCAAACTTCGCTAGTTCAAATCCACCTCCTGCACTTTTTTTTTTTTATTCTGTTTTTTATACCACATGTGAGAGAGAGGGGGGCTGGCGTATTTATTTTTAAAATTTTATATTCAAAATAATTTAATTCCCAAAATAATAAAAACCTCGTCAGGGGCGCCGTAACGAATTTGAATCAGGTGGGGGCAAACATTTTTTTTTTAGAAAATTAAAATAATTTAATATGTACATAGTAAGTTATAAAACGAAAACAAATCTACTATAAAGCTTTCAAAATTTTAAATAAAATCACAATTTAATAAAATTAAAATTTTAAAAAATTTGCTAGTGAATTTATCAAAAAATTTTTTAGGCTCTATTTATACTATTTGAAGGAAATAAATATTTTTAATTTTCTTCTTTTAATTCAATATAAAATGTTTTTAGAAATCAGAAATACAAATAGGGTCTATATAAAATATTTTGGAAAAAATGAATTTCTTACTCTTTTAATTTTAAAGATTTTATTTTTCAAAAGTAAAAATGTATCATTTTTAAAAATAAATGAAATAAAAGAAGAAATTTTGCCCCCCTGTCTCCTCCTAGAGGATGCCAGGAGGGGGGCAATGTACCCTTGCCCCCCCCCCCCCCCCCAATTCCGGCGCCTATGTACCTCGTGCAGCTCACAACTAGGTCGGTCCCCTTTGTTTTGCGCCCCCAGCCCAGTTACGCCCGTGACGGACACCCTAATATACATATAGAATAACAAGTGGTGCCAGAGGGCTACGCCCCTGGACTCCCTTCGGCGAGCAATTGCAAAATTTTAAAGTTTTAAATTTCCCTCTCTGACTTTTCTTCCTGTAACTCAGGCCAATCAACGAGAGAACAGGCACATACACACAGGGAATGGTAGTCAGTGGCTAGCGCTTCATATTTAGTAATGAATAAAAATGACAATAATTTTTTGATATATGATAAAACAACTAGCGACCCTTGCGGGATCTGGAGTAACCTAATATCCCTGTGGAGGGTTTTTTTAATACTCTTTGTTTTTGTGCTCTCTGCTTTTCTTGCCTGTATTCATTGCACAAATATCTTTCGTTTCGATCAGTTCAAATCCAAAGAGATCTTATAAATGTTCTCGACCATTTTTAGAAAATAACTTTTTTTTTTACTTTTATATCTGAAATCCATTCACCATATATTTTGGTAAGTAATTATAAATCGCTCTTTAATCATAAAATCAAATAAGAGCGTTATTTTCCACGTGAGTCTTTTTTTGTTCACTCTTTAATATTCCTTAAAATATTTGCTTTATCTTTAAATTTTCTTTAATATATATGAATTTTTAAGATATAATTATAATTAAATGGAATAATAATTTGATTTCAAATATTTTTTGTTTAGAAATTAAATGAAAATTATTTCAAAATAAAATTATAAAAGGCATTTAAAAAAAATATATATATAAAATTAACCTTTTCTAAATTGCAATCGTTATATTTAAATTAGAAACAAAATAGAATACATTGACTTAAGATTCAATTATTTCATATTAATTAAATCTTCAAATTGTTATGTGAGAAAATCATTTTTTGAGCGTTATCTGTCAATCTTGGTATTTTAAATTTCTATTGTAAATTTTTGGAGAAACAATTTTGATGCTAATTCATCACTTATTTGACATGATTTAAGTGATTTGTCTCTTTTTTTTAAACTTTTTTAATGTTCAATTTCATATTTTTTCTCTCATCTCTATAATCTAATAATTATGCTCACATATATAATAAACTACACAAAAAATTCATTTTTTTTTTTAGAGTCAAAATGCACAACATCGCCACTGATGGGGAAAATACTTCGGAAAATAGTACTGATAGGGTGGCTATTTTGGATGCCGGAGCTCAATATGGAAAAGTGATTGATAGAAAAGTACGAGAACTTAATATAGAAACGGCCCTTCTCCCTTTGGACACCCCAGCTATCACTCTGCAGGAAAAAAGTTACAAGTACGTTTTATTAATTAGACTATATTCTATTCACAAATGTCAGACTCTATTTTATTCACAAATGTCATTTCTAACTGACATGTTTATCATATTTATAGGTTACACCTCTCTTGATGCCCTTATTAGTACAGTACATAAAAAATAAGCAAAGATGCTTACAATATAATTATGCTTATGGGCAGTGGCCTAGCGAAGGGGGGGGGGCAAGGGGGTTCATCATGCCCCGGGCGCTACTCACAAAGGGGCGCCAAATGGTTCGCAAAACAAAAAATTGCTGGATAATTTTGTCTCAAATTTAAAGCCTATGACTTTATTTTACTTTATTTATTTATTAATTTGCGAGTATATTTTACATATAATATTATATGGTTTTCGAATGGAGGGGGCGCTAAAAAGGTATTGTGCCCAGGGCGCGAGTTAAGCTCGCTACGCCACTGCTTATGGGTTTTGTGGTTGTTGCTGTAATGTGAGTGGCTTTTTCAGAGAGAGGAAATTTGATGAAAGTAGGATGCGGCCAGGAGTTGACCCTCTAATAAAAAATTCTTTATTAGTGCGTTTTTGTTTTATTTACATGCCATCATAAGCCTTGTAAGGAATTCTTTAGTGGAGAAACAAGGTTTGGAATATTGTTATAATTTTAGCGTGGCGATCTATAAACATTATTAAAAATTACAACAACGCCCGTGTAGGGTCCGGGGGTGTATTGACTCAGGGCATGGGCGTCCGCAGGGGGTGGGCAACCAGGCACTTGCCCCCCCCCCCCTGGAAAATTAAAATGATACAAAAAAATGTATAAAACAAAAAAAAAAAAAATACAAAAAAACTTTTCACAGTATACATCCACCTTGCCGCGGTTAGAAAGCTTTAAATACTAAGAGATGTATAACATTATTAATATCAAAATACGTCTTTTTTAACTTATCTGGAAGTGACTTGCCCCCCCTGCAAAAAATCCTGCGGACGCCCTTGACTCAGGGTGAGTCCTGCTTCTGCTGAGTTGACTTCCATTGCCTAAGCGAAACTTCACAATTTCGAATTAGGATACATTTTATTATATTTTTATGTTTTAAAATTAATTTTTATCTATTTTTTATTTTTTAGATAAAAATCTTTTCAATCTATTTTCATTCATTTATTTATTTTTTTATATATATATTCTTTTGTTAAAGTTTTTAGAAATCTCCTTTTTATTTTATATAATTTTTTTTTTTTTTACATTTTATTCAATTTTAAATAAATAAATACGTAGTCCACCGGGCACTCAACTCAGGCCTTGTCCTTATTATATACAAATTAGTACAAAATTAAGTAAAATCTGAGCCAACACACTTATTAACCGGCTCCTCGGCACATTCCCCTCGGATAAGGATTTAAGAAGTCTATTTTAATATTGTTTTTTTTTAATTTACAATTTTTCATCTATAATTGATGATAAATATTTTAACCAAATACGAAAAAAAAAATAAACGCAGAAATACAACAATTATGAACAAACTGAAATAATGAGAGCTAGCCCAGGCAATGAATAAAATAAATTAAAAAAAAAAAATCAACTGAGCCGCAAGAAGGCGGTCATGTTGCGAACGTATAAACAAACACCTTGGACAAATCTATACCTGTACATTGAGGGACAATATTAAGTCCCACCCATGCGTTTTCTACTTGTGATTATTTAATTGTTTTTATAAAAGAAAATGAAAATCTTTATTGGGAATATTCTAGGTTTGAACCATGAGTTTCCATTAAAAAATATATATATATTTTTTTTTTAAACAATCAAATAATCACAAGTAAAAAACGCTTGGGTGGGACTTAATATTGTGCCTCACTGTACATTATTTTATTAGAGGTTCAACTCTCGGCTGCATCCTCCTTTCATCAACTTTAATTTTGTGCTTAATAATGCTCATTTAATCTTTTTAGATGAACCACATATTAAAAAAAATCTTGAAAAACTCAGAATATTCATTTGTGATGTTTTTCCCTACAGAAAAACCTAATAATTTTATTTCTCTCAATATATTGTATTTTTTTAGAGCTATCATCATTTCTGGAGGCCCAAATTCAGTATTTGCAGAAGATGCTCCAAGATATGATTCTAATATATTTCGAATTGGCATTCCAGTATTAGGTAATATGTTAATACAATATAATTTCTTTCTATTTCCAATATATATTTCATGCAAAAATGTTTAATCATCTAAAACATAGCCGCAACACTTACTTATTAGTCAATTTTAAATGGTTTGATTGACCCAACAATGAAAAAGTCACAAGAGAATTGGGAATGCTTTAACCCTCACTATTCAAAGACCAACTTTCTTATTATGTGCATCAAAATTATTTATTTCTCCCTGGTTACATTACGATTTTTTGTGTTAAACTCAGCTGGTTGGGTTTTAACAATTTTTTTTTTTAACTAGAATTCGGAGGATTTGAATCACCAAAAGACACTAAAATCAATTTGCATTTTTTTTTTTTAAGATTATCTCAATTATTATAATTTTTTTTCTAGGTATTTGTTATGGAATGCAAATGATGAATAAAGAATTTGGAGGACAAGTGATCCGTAAAGACGGTCGAGAAGATGGACAATTCGATATTGAAGTTGATCCTAAATGCCTTCTATTTAAGTGAGTTGCACAGCTCCATTTGGTCCTTAAGTACAGGGACCTACGCTCTTTAAATATATTTTATTTACCTTTATTCAATAATTAGTTTTTATTTTAAATCTTAGTTGTTTTTTTATTTGTATCTTTTTAAATATAAATTTTTATTTTTTAGGGGATTGGAAAAAACCCAAAAAGTCCTTTTGACTCATGGTGACAGTATTGAAAAAGTGGCAGACAGTTTTCGTATAATTGCAGAATCCCCTCTTTTTCATGCAGGAATTGCCAATGATAAATTGCAACTATATGGAGTTCAATTTCATCCCGAGGTAAATACTAATTAAGAAATTTAACTTTCCCTAAACTTAGTTTGAATATAAACGGTGTCTTAATTTTTTCCATTTCATTCATTTATTATTAATTTTTCTATTTCTTTGATAATATATAGCGAATTTTAATCTTAACTGAATATATAGTTATTTTTAAATATATGATATAAACTGATTCCAAGTTCAAAATTTTTGATTATACAGTATTATATAATAATTTCATATTTTTTGTTATTTATCTAAACTTTTGATTACATTTGACCTTAAAAATTTAATTTTTTTATAGCTTATTTTTTATAATTTAAGATGAATTACGCAAGTCAATCTCATAATTCCTTTAAATCAAAAAACAATTTCTTTCAAATTGTTAAATTATTAACTAAGAATAACAAAAGTGGAATAAATCACAAAAAATAACTTCTAGCACCCAGCAGGGAATTTGTCGGAGTCAAACCAAACCACCCAAACTCACAACACTATATCCAATTCTTCATTAAACTCAAAGATAACAGCCTCAGAGATATTTCGGCTTGGGGAAAAGGCAGATTGAGACCCCAAACAGAATATCAGCATCACACACTCAAACAATCTCTTCCTAGAACTCGAAGGGAAGCAAACTAAAAACACTGAGAAAACCTCCAACCAAACTTGGAGACCTGCAAGATTGTGAACCCGAAAACTAATCTTTGCTAGGGCTGCGCAAAATAATCGATTATTTTTCACAATCGATTATTTTCGGGAAACATGCGTTTGAAAAGATGGGAAGAGACTCTCATATGCTAAAAAAAGGTCAAATGATTTTCACGAGTGGGAAAAAATGAAAATTTTACAAAACAAATTTTCGGTTTACTAAAAAATAAAAAGTCAAATGATTTTCCCGAGGGGAAAAATGAAAATTTTATCAGAGAAAAAAAAAGGTATAATCGATTATTTTTTTTCATAATCTATTATTTTTCCATAATCGATTATTTTTTTTCATAATCGAACACCCCTAATCATTACCACTCATGAAAATGGCTCCAAAAGGAGAACCAAACTTCCAGTTAACCTTAACAACTGACATCCGCAAATTATTTAATTTTTGGAGTAGGACATTATGAGATCATCCCACTCTCAATGTCAAGTACAAAGGGCACAATTCGTGATGGCCAAGTGCCAGACGGGAAAACCCTTCTTAAATAGGATTTTTGGAGTGCAAAACAAATTGAGTAGACTATATATATATATATATATATATATATACATAATATAAAACTTGGTGTGTGATATAATAAATAAAAAAATTTGAATACTAGATGCGTTTTAAACTCAGCATGTTTTAAACCTACATTTGCCAAGTCTTCTTATTTATTTAATCTTAAAGAACGAGCTGACCTCTTAAGATAATCTAATTAATTAATTTTTCACTTTTCTAGGTGGATTTAACAACTCATGGTAAAATTATGATAAAAAATTTTTTATATGATATTAGCGGTTGTACAGGAAATTATACTTTGCAAGGCAGGGAAGCAAGTTGTATCAAATACATTAAGGAAGCAGTTGGAAACAGCAAAGTTTTGGTAAGCATTTTGTAATTTACCTTAATTGTTAAACTCCCTTTTTACTTTCTCATACCTATATATATATATATATATATATATATATATATATAGATAGTTTGACACAAAAAATCTTGTGTTACAAGCATAGAACACAACTTTCAATTACCAGAGGAATAATATAAAAAAAAAAACAATTACTGGGGGTAAGAGATAGTTGTGTGCTGTGTGACTAGTCATACCAGATTTTTAATTTAAAAAATAACTGGCATGTCAAAGGAGGATGTATTATTTATTAAGATTTTCCTTGATTTATTTGATTAAATTGCAGTTACTCGTGAGCGGTGGAGTTGATTCGACGGTTTGTGCTGCATTACTACATAAGGCACTTGCTAGAGATCAAGTAATTGCTGTTCACATTGACAATGGCTTTATGAGGAAGAATGAAAGCACTAAAGTTCAACACTCTTTGGAAAGTATGGGCTTATCCTTAAAAGGTAATATTAATTGATATTTAAAGAACATAGAACTATTGTTTTTATAACTGACATTCCGCTTAGGATTAACTTCTGAGATACTCTCTCCATGTCAAAAACTTGTTGAACATTTTGGAGTTTAGGCTTTCATAGTTGTTACCATTAATAAAAGAAATCGATTTTCGTTTTAACTGTGGTTTATTTCTAAAAATTACAACGTTTCGGCCACTCATTCTGTGGTCTTCTTTAGGTACAATTCAGTTAAGATCAAGAGTAGATCCAGAGGTGTTTCTCTGGAGAGGGGGGGGGGGTGGTAATCTAGTGTGAATGGTTTCGGTAATTTAAAGGCGCATTCTGTACTTGTTTGCCAGAATATAAATACAATTCAAATTTTTAAGTATTAATTTTTAAAATTCTATAAATTTTTTTTCGAAAAAAAGGTATTTTTTTCAAATCTCGGGGGGGGGGGGCACGAAATTCAAATATTGTAATTTTAAAATAGTAGCATACACTCTCTACTACTCGACTACTATTTTAAAAATACAATATTTGAATTTCGTATCAGATTGTTTGTAGAGGCGCTGCGATCGCTCATGCAATGCAGATGGCGTGCATGTCGAGATGCCGCAGCCATCTTGTTTTCTCAACTAATTCAAATGAGATTGTCACAGATGTAATCTTAACTGAATTGTACCTAAAGAAGGGCACAGAATGAATGGCCGAAACATTGTAATTTTTACAAATAAACCACAGTTAAACCGAAAATCGATTTTTGTTGAACATTTTAAAAATTAAGAACATTTGTTAGATAGAGAATGAGAATGCGAGTGAAAAGCCAAAGGAATTTTATTTATTTATTTATTATTATTTGAATCGTCTTTTTAATAAAAAGTTATTTTAGGCAGGGCTGGGATGTTGGCAGGAAAATATACCGATACCGACACCAGTGTCGGCAATCTTATTTTACCGGCACCGACACCGGTGTCGGCAATCTTGTTTTGCCAACACCGAAACAGAGAAAATTAAATAGGATTTTATAGATTTTGTAGTTGAAATACTATATTTTATGAATGATTTTATTTTATGCCAACCCCAACACACAAAATTGCAGACACTCCCACCTCTTAAATTTGCCTTGACCGACACCCCAGCCTTTATATAAACGTCCTCTTCTGCTTCTTGTTTATCTATTCATCTAAACTGAGCATTATTTAGTTTTTTTGACATGATCTAATAAAAATATACTATATAATACATATTACCTTTAATTAATATTTTTATTACTCTTAAAAACTTGCACATATTAATTTTCAAATGTTATTTTGTACTTTTCAATTTTTCCTACCTGAAATAGTCTGGTCCATTTCCTTCACAGTAGCTCCGCTACTGCAGCCATCCTATTTACGCTACTACTCTACTATTTAACAATATGATTTCAAATTTTAAAAATAGATATATTTTTCAGTTGTTGATGCTAGTCAACAATTTTTACATGGCACTACAGTAATAATGGACAAGAAACCAAGTAGAAGAACCCGAGTGACTAAGATGCTCTGCATGACTGTAAGCCCTGAAGATAAAAGAAAGATCATTGGTGATATTTTTGTTCGGGTAAGTCAGGATTTTAATATTTCTAATGTGAATACAAGGGCGGATACAAGGAAGGTAAAGGGGGCAATTCCCCCCCCCCCCCCCGAGATTTGAGAAAAATATTTTTCGAAAAGAAATTAATGGCTGAGTGATAATAAACAGGAACAGGTAGATGAAGGCAGCCAACAAAGAACAAAAACTTTATTTAAATATCGTCGACGTTTCGGGAACTCGTCGCTCCCATCTTCAGGATACAATACAATAACAATTTATCGTCCTGAAGATGGGAGCGACGAGTTCCCGAAACGTCGACGATATTTAAATAAAGTTTTTGTTCTTTGCTGGCTGCCTTCATCTACCTGTTCCTGTTTAAAAATATTTTTCTTAAAAATTAAATTTTATTTTTAATTTAAAATATAAAAAATTAATACTTAAAAATTCGATTTGTATATATATTTTTACTTTCTCTTATCTATACATGTAATATTGCTTTTGAAAAAAATTCGATGTCGTGGGTGTTGATGGAAATACTCGTTTTGAGGCTCCCTGATTCCAAAAAAAGTGTGTCCGTCAAAATGCTCTGTCGCGGTGTGTGTTCAAATCTATTTCGACACAAAAAATCAGGTAAACAAGCACAGAATACAACTTTAAATTGCCGAAAGTAAGAGAAAGTTTTGTACTGTGCCACCAGTCACACAACGCAAAAAACATCCCCCCTGGATCCGCCCTTGTGTGAATATGTCTTGAAAATTGATCCGATAAAACAGCGTATCAGGACAGAAACAGTGATGTATTTGCATACTATAAATTGGTGTCTATTAATACCATTAACACTTTCAGTAGAGTATATACTAATAAAAAAATCTCAACTTAAATAACTCGGAAACAAAATTCGATAAAAAAATGAAACAAATTTATTTTGATGATAAGTGAAGTGGAAATTGGAGACCCGCAGTGACTAGGGCAGGGGTCGGGAATATTTTTTTAAATGAATGACCAAATTACATTTTAGGAAATAGTGGAAAGGCGGCACACATTCTAGAAACCAGAAATTGCAGAAATTGACCATTCGGGTCTCAATATCCGAATATATTTATATATTTTATATCAATACAAAATTTAAAAAAATATTCCTTCAAGCTAATAACAACCTTTCATATTATTGGATCGATTATTATTATCATTATTATTATTCCCCCGAGGGGACGCTGATTGGCTAGAGTTACAGGAAGTGGAGAGTTTCTTCCAATTCGTGAAACTTTTCGGCTTTAATAATAATAATACCAGCCAGCATCAGCATAAGTGAAATACAAGTCCAATTTACTAATATCATTTATTAATTCATTTTTAAACATGTTCCAGGTGGCCAATGAAGTTCTTGCTGATTTAAATTTGAAACCGGATGAAATCTTTCTTGCCCAAGGAACCCTACGACCGGATTTAATAGAATCAGCATCTCATTTAGTTAGCAATAAAGCTGATACAATAAAAACACATCACAACGATAGTGAATTGATGCGTCAATTAAGAGATGAAGGAAAAGTAGTCGAACCGTTAAAAGATTTCCATAAAGATGAAGTAATTTAATGAATTTAGCATTAAATGATATAAAACAAAAAGAAAAAAATTAATCATAAATTGAATTTCTTCAGGTGCGAATCTTAGGAAGAGAGCTTGGTCTTCCAAACGAACTTGTTATGAGACATCCATTCCCTGGACCTGGGTTGGCAATTCGGATAATTTGTGCTGATGAACCTTATATGGATAAAGACTTTTCTGAGACACAAGTATTGGTCAAAATAATAGTTGAATATGACCAAATGTTACAAAAGGTAATGTCAAACAAACATTATATCACTTTTTTTAATAATTCGCCAAAAGAAAGGTTTATACTTAAAAAAATTAATATATAATCTACTGTATATATAAATATATGTTCTGGAAGGCAACATTCCCAATCAAAACAATATTAGGGACTTCAGGAGGGCACATTGAATCTTTAGCCCGAAACTACTGAGACTTTTAAAAGTATTTTTTATGCATTTTTAAATTATTTAAATGATTTAAACTCTATAGTAGAATGAATAATAGAATGCTTTTTTTTAATTACTAATAATTGAAAAATATTTTATTTTTATTTTTATTTATAGAAAATGCAAAAAAACTGTTATAAAAATTATAATTTTTTTTAAACCTAAAAATGTAAAAATCATCAATATGCAACCTATAATAATTAAATAAGGTTGGCGACCAAGTCAAAAATAAATTTTGTATTTATTTAAAAATTAACGGCAAAATAGTTTAGCATTCTTGCAAAAGATGGCAGGCTAGTCTAACAGGCATTATCAGCCTATATTTATATATTTTTATGCTGTTATATAATGATATATAATATAATATTTATAAACTATTCATTATTAAAAGATCAACGAAAATCAAACAAATACATTAGATTAATTAGATATTTATGTAGCCCTACCATACTGCCATCTGTTGGCAAATTTCCCTAATAGTTGGGCTTTTTAGCTAAATTTTTAAGACCCCTAACGCTATCTTATACAGCTTTGTCTCCCGAAGCGCCTTATGAGGCTGCATCTTATATATTCGAAATATATGTTTATTAATAAACAGATTTTAATATATTTTAGAGACACGCTCTTCTAAATCGAGTCGAAAGTGTAACAAATGAAGCAGAAAGAACGACTCTTCGAAAAATTTCTACAAAACAACAATTGGCAGCAACTTTACTTCCTATTCGGAGTGTTGGTGTCCAGGTATTTATTCTTTTAAATTGTGAAATATATAATAAACTAAACATTTTTTTACACTTACCAGGGTGATTGTCGTTCATATAATTATGTTGTTGGAATTTCGAGTGAAAAAGATCCAGATTGGGAAGATCTTTTATTTCTGGCTTCAGTTATTCCACGAGTTTGTCATAATATTAATAGAGTATGTTATATTGCTGGTGGTTTAGTTAAAGATCAAGTGATTGACGTGACACCTACATTGATCACAAAAAATGTCCTAAGTACTCTTCGTCAAGTGGACCATCTGGTTTCTCAGGTAAATTAATTTTAAACATGGGAATCGGGAGAAATGAATTCAGTCTAAATTAGATCACCTTTACTCTTTATTCAACGCAAACCTAATGGTTGACCGAAAGCTGTTTTCATTACTCCCAACTCCCATCCCAGCATTCAACCAACAATTAATAATTTTAAACATAATCGCTTAACTATAATAATCCGTTTATTATTATTAGTTATGTTTCCTATGTCCTATTTACTGAAAATATTTTTATTATGGGCGTTTTTAATTAGAAGACCACATAATTAAAAATACTGTACAATGTTTCGACTACTTATTCTGCAATCATTTTCAAGTACTGTACACTCCAACTCAAGTGAACTAACCTCTAGGGGACCTGCCCGTACGACTACCTCAGCGCTATACATGAAATTAGACACAATCTTCAAAGCAAGTGTTTAACATCATGCTTTTTATGTAAACACTTGCTTTGATGATTATGTCTAAACTTCTTGAGAATGAGTGTAGATGGCGCTAAAGTTTCTTGATAACTCAGTTACACACAATATATAGATACAGAAGAAAATCTTTTTCACATTTATGTTTCTTCCAATCTTCTATAAATATATTTTATTGTATACTAAGTGATTTTTTAATTTTTTCAGGTTCTTTTCTCCTCCGGATTTAATAGTGCAATTAGCCAAATGCCTGTCATTTTAATTCCAATTCATTTTGATAGAGATCAATTGTCTCGAATTCCCTCATGTCAACGATCTGTTGTACTTAGGCCATTTTGTACTCAAGATTTTATGACTGGAGTACCGGCTGTCCCTGGAAAAGATATTCCTCTTGATGTAAGTAATTTTGGCTAACTATTTTGAACGTTTTCATGAGTATAGCAAAAGAAAAGGAAAGATTTTTCTTACTAAATCTCTCCCTACTAAATGATGTGGATTTATAGCTGGAGAAGAGTAGAAAATGAAGAAAAAGGAAAAATTTCATTTATTAGTACGCCCATTAGTCTGATATTTCGGTCTTGGTTAAAACCATCATCAGAACTATACAACAAAACAAGGCACAATAATAATTTTTAAAATTTAATAATTAATAGTTAAATTGGGTTCTTACATATAACCCAATGAGAGTGACCCAAAATCAGCCAGTATTTGTTTTCTCTACGACTCACCCAGCGACACCTTATTTTTAATTTTTAATTTATTTCTTTCTCAAACAGAAACTAAACGATTATTTCTCTCACTTAGAAATTTTAAAATGAGTTGTAAAATTAATTTTATTCTTGCATAAGCAAGAGCTTCCTTAAAATGCATAGTCCGAAAATAGTGCAAATAGTGCTTCTTTTCTTAAGAAAAAAGCCACATAAAATTCAGTGCTGCGTTATAACTAGTTGGAGCTTTGGGCAAAATAGAATTTCGGGGCCCTTAATTATAATCTACAAATAAAAAAAAAATTTGTGTGGAATTCATTAGATTTTTTTTGATAATATTGAGTAAAAATAAATTAAAATTTAAAATAATTTTTTTTGAACAATATCAAATTTTGTAGTGAGGAATAAAGAAATCTCGAGTGCAGCTATTTTTATTTCGTTTATTAGGCACTTCAAGCCGACATATTTGCGACCATTCTCAGGGCTGAAGCGTGTCAATAAAACTCCTCAAAAAGTCGAATGGCAATAAATATTTTACACAATTGTTCCATTCGATATTTTGAGGAATTTTATTGACACACTTCAGCAGTGAGAATGGTCGCAAATATGACCGAAACGTCTGCTTGAAGTGCCTAATAAACGAAATAAAAATAGCTGCATTCGCTCTTTCTTTAGTAGAAAAATAAAAGGCCCAGCAGCTATGTTTATTTCTTTATTAAAGAACCCACAGCGACGATTCGGTCGACTATGCTACCATCTTCATGGCTAGAGTTCAGTCAAGTCAGTTCTTTATTCCTTACTACAAGATCTACTCAGCTATCCACCTCACACTAATATCAAATTCGTTTTTGTGCCTTACAACTCGAATGACACTTAAAATCTTGAACCCTGTTTACAACACACTATTATAAATTTTTCTAAATTTGAGTTTGAATTTTAAATTTTATTAAGAAAAAAACGTAGAATTTCCAAGTTGCCCAAATTGTAACGCTGCACTGATAAAATTGCTTATGTTGCTTAATTTGAACATCTTTCTGTGGAACATCCTGTAATCCTGTAACAAATAATTTATAGATTGATACTACTTTTATTTTCTAGGTGATTGGGAGAATGATTTCCGAAGTTTTGACAGTGCCAGGCGTTTCCAGAGTTCTCTATGATTTAACATCAAAACCTCCAGGGACTACAGAGTGGGAATAATAAATACCCTTAAGGAAATTTATTTATTGTTGGATTTATTTTATTAACAAGTCACAAATATCTGCCAAAATTTAACAAAAATTAAACTGCATCAAACGAATCAAATGATTCATTATTATCTTTTCTTGTAAAATTCACAAAATTAAATATACCAGGATATTTCAAAAATAAAAATAATGGCCGCCTTTAGAAAAAGATCCTAATCCATAAAATGTACCTGAAAAGAAAAAAATCCAAAAGTTATCACAAATATTTTGTTATTTTAAAATTTCTTTATATTTTTTAATATATTGATTTTTATGTTTAAGTTAAAAATTGAAATTAAAATTTTTTTATTATTTATTTCAATTATTAATTTATTAAAATAATTTCTTTCACTGAAAACGGCCTTTTTCTATTTTTTTTTTATACTAGATTCACTCATAATTAATTTGAGATATTTCGTTCAAATATAGTAAATAAATATATTTATTTATTAATTAATAATATAAAATATTTATAACGAAATTTTAAAATTTAAAATAAACACCTGCATACTTAAAAAATGATATAGTAGTAGTATATATATTTATTCATTTTATTCATAATAGAGATTAATAAACATTTCAAAAATTAAATAAACAAATACAGGATTAAAAAAATAATGAGATTTTTTTCCAATTATTATTATGTAATATTTTCAAGTTTAAAATTTCCCAATCGATCATTCTCCTTTACTTTGAAATCAATCAAAAGCTATTAGAAATAATTAGCTCTACTTTTTAATTAATATATTTAACTAAATATTTTTCGAGATCTATATATTTGAATAAGATAATAGTATTCAAAATACCTCGATTCGGACTTAACTAGTCATAGATATATTTAACAAGACTGAGTGTTTTTTATTGAGGAGGCCAAACATCCCATGCCCCCCGGAAATCGAACCCAGGATCTCCGCCTTTTCTTGTTTAATATATTTAACTTTTAACTGTTTGTGATTCAATTCGAAAGATGACTGGACTGGAGCTTTTTGAGCTTGGCTGTTTTTCGTCTTCTAAGCACCTCATAGCAGTGGCGTAGTGAGATTAACTCGCGCCCGGGGCACAATACCTTTTTAGCGCCCCCCCCCCCCCCATTCGGAAACCATAACATTATACAGGGGCGTATATAGAAATTTTTTTTGGGGGCCCAACTCAAAAGTTTTTCTTGCCAGCGGAAAATTTTTTGCCCTGCTGTTAAAATCATTTTACCTTTTTTTTTAGGGAGGCTAAGTTTTGCGGAATTTTTCCCCCTTCCTGCCTGCGGAAAAATTTTATTTTTTTTGCGGAAACAAATTTTTCCGTCACTCGGAAAATTTTTTTAATTTTTTCCCCGGACATTAAAATTATTTTTTGTTTTGCGGACCATTTGGCGCCCCTTTGTGAGTAGCGCCCGGGGCATGATGACCCCCCCCCCTTCCCCCCCCTCTCGCTACGCCACTGCCTCATAGGATTATTATTGAATTATCCTTATTCGAAGACTGTCGGAGTAAAACTAAAATAGTGCTATTAATAATTCCTCTTTTTTGAAATAAACTTTTCTGTTTTTTTTTTTTTTTTTTTTTTTTTTTTTTTTGCTTATTTGCTATGGAAATAGTCAATAACTATTGATCATTTGAACATTTAAGAAAATATTTCAAGAAAACTTATAAATTTAAAAATCTGGTGTGCTAGTCGCACAGCACACAACTTCCTCTTACTCTTCGGCAAGAGAAAGTTGTGTAACGTGCTTGTCACCACAGATTTTTTTTGTCGAGATATTTAGTTGCCCTTTTAGCACCAAAGTTCCAAACTTGACCACGCGGCTCATAGATGGCGCTCAGCTACAAATACTTCCACAATCAGTAAAGTGTACTTCAAACAATTTTCACGAAAAATATACTTTTTAAAGAGCATCTAAAAAATAGTTGATTTATGAATTTTAATCAAAATCATTGGAGCGAATTTTGAGAAAATCGAAAAAAACTGAAAAGGTACATTAGTAAGCTATTAGTACTTTTTGACCGATTTTGTTTAAAAGCTTATTTTCACGAGTTTGGGGGGTGCCTAACTCAAATATAAAATTTCAACCTCCTAGCTCTTTTCGTTCGTAAGTTATTCTGTTCACAGACAGACAGACCAATTTGCGGGATCCACTTTTTTGGACTCGGGACCTCAAAACGTGTATATCCATCAAAAAAAGAATTTTTGACATGATCGCAATACTTTTTCTATATATTTCATATATAGGGTAAGAGAAAGTAAAAAGAAAAGCCAATTATCTCTTTAGTTACAAGCCGTGACGCCACAAACCATGTCGTCACAACAAGGGCGGTCCTAGCCTTACATTTTGGGGGGGGGTCACTGTTTTTTTTTTTTTTTTTTTTATAGTAGAAATAAATGGGCCTGGATCCCAATAAATATATATTAATCAAATATGAGTATCGTTTAAGTCTTAAATGGCCTAAGTTGCCGAAAAGATTGTGTGAATGGGAGAGTGAGTGGGAAAAAAGTGTATGTTAAAAAAAAAAAGATTTTGGGGGGGGGGTCACGACCCCCTTGACCCCCCTCTGGGACCGCCCTTGGTAAGAGAAAGTAATATAAAAAAAGAAAAACTAACTTATTGAAAATATTATGAAAGGGATTAGCATAATCATAATAGACTTGAAATTAAGAAAAATAAATGGCTAGATATAGTAAAATAATTTATAAATACAAACTCAATATAATATCAAACTGGTTGGCGAATGGGAAAAGACAGAACATTAAATACTACACAAATAAATGCAAGCATTGTGACGTCATCGTCAAAAGATGGCTCCAATAGTAAAATAACCTTTTAAATTATATTAAAAAAATTTCAAACAAAAAATTGAAAGCATTTATCAATTTTTTACAAAACTAACTTTGTAGAGAATATATGGCGTTTCAAAATAAGAATTTTATTTTTTTACAATATTCAATAATAAATTTTTACTTTCATTTATTTATAATATAAACATGAGGGAGTGAAATTTTCAGAAGGTCAATATATATAGCTCTGAATGAATTTTTTCAAATCAAGGGAGGAGACTGTGCTCCTTGAGTTCGATGATTTGCTTGACTCGAGTTAAGCAAATTGCCCTATTCACGCACTACCCTCTCCATCGCTCTACCCGTTGTGGTAGAAAGATTTTTGCGTCAATTGACGATGGGGACTTTGTCCCCATACCCAAGCCAAGGGTGAGCAGAGTAATTCCCCTGGCCACAGGATCCCCTCTGCTCACACCTAATGGCTAGCTCGCAAGTATCACTGGATAGCTATGTCCCCGTGCATATGCCGTCACAGTCTGAAAACGCAGGCTAGCCCCTTGGTAAATCATGAGGGGTGTGAGCGAGTACGCGTTTATCCTACTCCGACTCACATTCCCGGGGCTTGATTTTGATCCGATGCCCCACAGCCTTGGAGTGACGGGACTCGAGTCCCTGGACCCAAGACTGTGAGGAGGGGACCGCGGTCTCCACCCACGGGCCTCTAGCCTGTTTTAATACTCACACAGCGACACTGGCGCATATCCTATGCCCATCCGAGTAGGGAAGGACTCGCTAGTTTATCATTGAAACATTAATAATTTTACTATAGAAAAAATCGATAAATAGCAAAAAAATTTGCCAATTGTCTAGAAAATGAAAATGCCAAAGTTTTAGCTAAATTGAATATTTACTCGAATAGGGATGAAACGATAACACTGAGGAATCGATACTTTTACTTGATATTGCCCCCCTGTCTACGGGCCTGGCTATTATATTTAAAAAAAAATAATAATAGAGAATAGAGTTTAAAAAATATCTCTGTTTGGAAGCAAAAATTATAGCAATAAATATATATTAATCAAATATGAGTATCGTTTAAGTCTTAAATGGCGTAAGTTGCCGAAAAGATTGTGTGAATGGGTGAGTGAGTGGGAAAAAGGTGTATGTTAAAAAAAAAACAAGATTTTGGGGGGGTCACGACCCCCTTGACCCCCCTCTGGGACCGCCCTTGGTATAGAAAGTAAATCTTTATAATTGAATAAAATATTTGATTTGTGCTGCACTCTTGTGGGAACTTTAAAAATTATACTTATAATTCTAAAAGTCTCCACAGGGTCGCAGCACTAATCAGCCTGAGATTCCTCTTAATTTATATGATAAATTAGCAAAGAAAATACCCGGAGATTAAAAACAGAGAGGAGGTTATTTTTTTCAATGGCGCCAACACACTCCTTTACTATTCTATTCTCCTGATCACTCCTGTTACAAAGACCATATTTTTAATACAAATTTATTAAAAATCTTTATAATTGAATAAAATATCTGATTTGTGCTGCACTCTTGTGGAAACTTTAAAAATTATACTTATAATTCTAAAAGTCTCCACAGGGTAGCAGCACTAATCAGCCTGAGATTCCTCTTAATTTATATGATAAATTAGCAAAGAAAATACCCGGAGATTAAAAACAGAGAGGAGGTTATTTTTTTCAATGGCGCCAACACACTCCTTTACTATTCTATTCTCCTGATCACTCCTGTTACAAAGACCATATTTTTAACTTATAATTCTAAAAGTCTCCACAGGGTCGCAGCACTAATCAGCCTGAGATTCCTCTAAATTTATATGATAAATTAGCAAAGAAAATACCCGGAGATTAAAAACAGAGAGGAGGTTATTTTTTTCATTGGCGCCAACACACTCCTTTACTATTCTATTCTCCTGATCACTCCTGTTACAAAAACCATATTTTTAAATTTTAATACAAGTTTATTAAAAAATAAAATTAATGAAGAAATAAATTAATAATAATCATTATATAAATATTAACAACTAATTAATTAAATTTGTTATATATAGTCTTATAGTAAAAATACATTAAAAAATATTATATTTTCTAAATTAAGTACGAATTCCAAAATCAATTACTACTATTATAGATAATACTGATAAACGAAATTCGTAGCTCCGTAATCATCTCAAAAATTTTATATTTTCTAAAGTAAAATTAAGTTTCAAGGAATTGAAAATCTGAAACTAAATAGGTCTATATCAAGGCCGGATATAAAGGGGGGAGTAAAGGAGGTAATTACCTCCCCCGAGATTTGAGAAAAATATTTTTTTTGGGAATTAAATTTTATTTTGAATATAAAATTTTAAAAATTGGCCATTTCCCGTCTCCCTTGAAACGCCTCACGATTAATATATCATTGTGTGGTTTTATGAAACCACGATGCAAGTGAAAACTTTTTTCGGTTCGTAGGCATTTAACTGAAATTTTCAGAAAATTATTAATGAGGATTGATAATGGGAAATCTATAGACCCATGTTAAAACCTGAGAACAATATTTACTTAGCAATTGAAGATTTGAATCATTTTAAATTATTTTAAAATTTATATTTTATCAATTTAAAAATTGAATAATTAAATCTCACAATAATTTTTTTATAAGTAGTGCGTGAATAGGGCAATTTGCTTAACTCGAGTCAAGCAAATCATCGAACTCAAGGAGCACAGTCTCCTCCCTTGATTTGAAAAAATTCATTCAGAGCTATATATATTGACCTTCTGAAAATTTCACTCCCTCATGTTTATATTATAAATAAATGAAAGTAAAAATTTATTATTGAATATTGTAAAAAAATAAAATTCTTATTTTGAAACGCCATATATTCTCTACAAAGTTAGTTTTGTAAAAAATTGATAAATGCTTTCAATTTTTTGTTTGAAATTTTTTTAATTTAAAAGGTTATTTTACTATTGGAGCCATCTTTTGACGATGACGTCACAATGCTTGCATTTATTTGTGTAGTATTTAATGTTCTGTCTTTTCCCATTCGCCAACCAGTTTGATATTATATTGAGTTTGTTTTTATAAATTATTTTACTATATCTAGCCATTTATTTTTCTTAATTTCAAGTCTATTATGATTATGCTAATCCCTTTCATAATATTTTCAATAAGTTAGTTTTTCTTTTTTTATATTACTTTCTCTTACCAAGGGCGGTCCCAGAGGGGGGTCAAGGGGGTCGTGACCCCCCCCAAAATCTTTTTTTTTTAACATACACTTTTTTCCCACTCACTCTCCCATTCACACAATCTTTTCGGCAACTTAGGCCATTTAAGACTTAAACGATACTCATATTTGATTAATATATATTTATTGGGATCCAGGCCCATTTATTTCTACTATAAAAAAAAAAAAAAAAAAAAAAAAAACAGTGACCCCCCCCCCAAAATGTAAGGCTAGGACCGCCCTTGTTCTATACACAATATATAATTAATTATATGATAAATTAGCAAAGAAATACCCGGAGATTAAAAACAGAGAGGAGGTTATTTTTTCTTTGGCGCCAACACACTCCTTTACTATTCTATTCTCCTGATTACTCCTGTCACAAAGACCATATTTTTTATACAAATAAATTTATTAAAAAATAAAATTAAAACTTATGAAGAATAAAAAATATATTTATAATTACATTCCATTATTTGATTATATTAATAAATACATTTGTTATCGTCAAAAACATTTGTTTTCTAAATTAAATACAAGATTTCAAAGTTATTATTCCACAGATTTTTACTATTTATTATACAATAATACTGAAAAACGAAATCGTAGCGCTATATAGCCTATTTTCTAAAATAAAAGTAAGTTTTAAGGTAATTTAAAAGGATCGCAAAACAAAAAAATTGTTGGATAATTTTTATCTTTAATATAATTGATTTCTGGACAATACATTTTAAATTTAGTGCCAGTGTAATATAATAATTTTGTATATTTTACATATAATATTATATGGTTTTCGAATGGGGGGGGGGGGGGGCAAAAAGGTATTGTTCCCCGGGCGCGAATTAACTCGCTACGGCACTGCAAAAAGGTTAGGTTCTTAACCTCCCCCCCTCCCCCCCCACCGCCACTAGGAGAGAAAAAAAATTGCTATATATTATGTATATAACAAATAGAAAAGAAAAAAAAAGTTCTTGAAAAAAATATACTGAATAAAAATAATAGGGCCTAACTTGATTTTATTTTTTTTTTACAATAAAATAACCCCCTTCGGAGGGCAGCACGGCTGGTCCTTTAAAATAAATCAACCCCCCTGGGGGCCCTCCAGGAGCAAATCCTGGTTGAGCCTCTGACTAAACAAACAATACCGAAAGCATTGAATTTTTGCGGGTGCGATTAGTTAAAAGAGCGAGCCGCTCGCGGGACATTTGCCCGCGAAGCCCGCTAGTGGGACATTTGCCAAAAACAAATAAACAAATTTAACAAGACATGTGAGTGTTTTTTATTGATGAGGCCAAACATCCCATCGCCCCCGGGAATCAAACCCAGGATCTCCTCCTATATCTATGACTCAGTTAAAGTCCGAATCGAGGTATTTTGAATACTATTATCTTATTCAAATATATAGATCTCGAAAAATATTTAGCAAATAAACAAAGATGGCGGCTAGTTACAGGACCGGACGAAAGATGGCTCCGTCAGTATGAAAACTTGAGGCAATCAATGTTTTCGGTTTTTAAACAATTTTTTAAAGCATTTTTTTAAAACAATTTTAGAGTTTTTTGGGCTGCTGGATCCAAATTTGAGATTTTTTAACAAAAAATAAAAAAAATAATCTACTGACAGTTTTTTATTTGTAACTTAAACTTTTCGTAAATAATCACTCCATTTAAAAAATTTCCTACAAATATCACTATTTAGGTTTTTTCTCCTCATCGAACGGTTGGGCTCAAGGCTCAAGCGCTAGTTTAAAATTTGCGAATTAGGGCCTCCCCGTCAGGGGCATATTCCCGAAGAGGCGGGCTAGGCGAGCGCCTGGGGTAGAAATTTGTGAAAAAACTGCTTATTTATATACGATAAATTTAATACAAACCTTTTAACGGAAAAGTATTTGATGTTGAAAAGGTATAGGTAATGAGACGTCCACGTGTTAGGGTTTTCCTCAGTTTGGGGTGGTTGAAGGGGAGGGGGGGGCGGCAAGAGCTCACTGCCTAGGGGCGGCAAATGCCTAAATCCGCCCCTGGTCTCCGCGAAAACACACTTTTTCTACTTGAAAACTATTTTTTTTAATTAAAAACTGTCATTTAGTGAATTTCTCCTAGTTTTAACAATGAAGAGTGTTTTCCAGTGGCGGATTTACTACTAAGCAGTGGCGTATCTAGCCTTTAATGGCGGAGGGGCGAAGCTCAACAAGGGCGCCGTTTTTTAAGTTGTAATATAATTTTAAAGAAAACTATCAATTTTTTGGGCAATCTATGGAAAGAATATGATAAAATCACAGTCCCTGGGCTATATCTGAGATGCCCTAGGGCGCCTATATCGGTATCGAGGGGCGCCAAAGGATTGATGCACCTGGAGTGGGGGCCCCGTCGCTCCCAGCTAGTTACGCTACTGCCACTAAACACAGTAGGCAAGTGCCTAGGGCGGCAAATTATGGAAAAAATAATTATTATCTAAAGAATATTGTAATTTTCTTCCGTGTTCGGCTTGCATTACTCCCACTATATAAAGATAAAAGCCCAGTCGAGCTCTGCCCCCCTCCCCCCGACCACAGGGGTTCGTTACGCCTCTGCCAGTGGCCTCATTTGGGGAGGGCTTCCCTGTCCCCCTGCATTCCTTTTTAATTTTATCTTATTCTTATTAAGATTTTTAAAATATACATAAAATTGATGATTAATAATGATTAGTTCGTTATGACTAGGGCTCGGATTTATAGGCACTGAAAATCTTTAAAATAGGCAGGCAACTAAGCACTAAAAATTATTAAAATAGGCATTTAAAAAGGCATTTATTATTAAGAAATAATATAAACAATTTTAAAAATTGATGTCTTCTTTTTGCTAATCTGGTGTGACTCGTCGCACAGGACACTATTTTTTCTTAATTTCGGTAATTTAAAGGCGCATTCTGTACTTGTTTGCTAGAATACAGGGGCGCCGGAACGAATTTGAATCAGGGGGGGGCAAAAAAATTTTTTTTAGAAAATTAAAATAATTTAATATGTTTAAATAGTATAAAACAAAAACAAATCTACTATAAAACTTTAAAAATTTTAAATAAAATCACAATTTTAATAAAATTTAAATTTTAAAAAATTTGATAGTGATTTTTCAAAAATTTTTGGAAAAAATTTGGAAAAAAATGAATTTCTTACTCTTTTAATTTAGAAGATTTTATTTTTCAAAAGTAAAAATATATCATTTTTAATAATAAATGAAATAAAAGAAGACATATTGCTCCCCTCTGCCCCCCCCTGTAGGATGCCAGGGGGCAATGTACCCTTGCCCCCCCCCCCCCCAGTTCCGGCGCCTATGCTAGAATATAAATACAAATCAAATTTTTAAGTACTAATTTTTAAAATTTTACATTCAAAATAATTTTTTTTTTTCGAAAAAAAGTATTTTTTTTTCAAATCTCGGGGGGGGGGATATTACCCCCTTTACCCCCCTCGAAGTATTTTCTTGATAATTCAAAAAATTTTAAATTTAGGCTATGTATAGCTCGTAAATGATTGAAATTGGCTATTTGAACTTAAAATAGGCACTAAAAAAGGCATTTATAGATGAAATAGGCACTAAAACCCAGAATCGGCCAAAATAGGCATTATAGGCACTAGCAAATGCCTCTTATTTTATTCAGAATTTCATGAAACGTATACATATCATATTGGCCTAAATTTTAAGCCATAAATTAAAAAAAGGCAAATAGGGCGAAATCCGAGCCCTAGTTATGACAAAGAAATATTTTACTAAAAATTTAAAAAGCAAATGTATCAAGGGATGAACGACTGTAGAATAGAGATGTGCAAATAAAGAAAGAAAGAAAGGAAGTTGCAGCCAGTGAAATTTTTCTATTGGATCAGCTTAAAACTAGGGCCGAAACGTTAGCCGTGGGCTGATCCAATAAAGTAACTTCGCTGGCTGCAACTTCTTTATTTGCACAAAAAGTGAAGTTTGCCCCTCTCAATGAAGCCCTGGTTGCACCCCCTTTTTCAAAACATCCCTATTTTTCAGAATTATACATAATTTTATAATATTTCTATTTATTTCAATGATTGCCTTGAGTTTCAAATAAATTGTTATTAAGCGAGGCTTTAAAATGAAATAAGTGCACTAGCGGGGGGGGGGGGGTAACTTTGGACAGAACTTTATTCAAGCTAATTCACCAGAACTAAAATATAATAAATCAGGGCTTGTTAAACTTTTTTCATTCACGACCCCATTTATGATTGCGAGTTTTTCGCGACCCCAGATAAATATAAAATAAAGATATATAAATATTTTGAGATTATTTATTGATTAGGTAACAATATAAATATTTTACATTGAAATCTCGCTACCCCAAGATTTCGCTAAGCGAAAGAAGCCCCCCTGTAATAAATAAATCATTATTAGGAAGGGGGTAATCTGGTGTGATTGGTCGCACAGGACACTATTTTTTCTTATTTTCGATAATTTAAAGGTGCATTCTGTACTTGTAAACCAGAGTATATATAACAAATCAAATTTTTAAGTATTAATTTTTAAAATTTTATATTAAAAATAAAATTGTTTTCTCAAATCTCGGGGGGGGGTAATTATCCCCTTTACTCCTCCCCTTGTATCAGCCCTTGGACAGAACTAATACAAAAATTTAGTTAGACGTAGAGGGGGTATTTCGCATTTTTTTCCTTAGTATAAAGTTTTACAAGAAATAAATAAGACGCGGTTCAGTTTTCTAGAAAAACTAGGCCTATAGTTTGTTAAAAACGGGACAAAATTGACATTTTTATTAAAACGATGGTACGGCCGAAAAACGGTACGTAGGTCCATCGTACAAATCACAGAAAAACGTGTCGTTTGACTAAGAATAAATGATCCAAATGTCTTAACTACGCCTCTTGAATAGGGACGGCGCCTAAATGGCCTCCGTTGCCGAAAAAGACCTTAAATAAATAAAAAAAAAAAAAAAACTACGTCTGTTGGCCTTTGAAAAGGCATAATCCAGCAAGATCAAATTATTTAAAATAAACCAGCTTAGGTTTCTTTGAGGTGAACTTGGAGCTACCCTAAGCTTCTCTCTTTCAATTTTTTTAAGGATTCACATTTGATTTTCTCCAGGCGTTGGTTATAAGGGATATTTATTTGCTCACAGCCAGTCGGTATCGAAGGTATCAGAGGTAAAAGAAGAAGGAACGAGCTTTGCCAACAAATTGACCAGGTCCCTGAGGGGTTGCTATTTCAAGAGTTGATTGAATGGGAGACAAGATATGGGGATGCAACCCTCACTCACCCTTCCTAATCCCCCCCCGCCCGCCCGCCGATGCCTCCATTTCTATCTCTCTCTGCGCCTTTTTGCTTTGCTCTCTCTCTCTCTCTCTCTCTCTCTCTTAAGAAAATCACGATTGATCTCATCTCCTCCAAGGAGGGAGTTTGAGTTTTTATCCTTATTTCGTGGACATTCTTAAGAAACGATTTTTTTTTATCTATAAATATTGCAAAAAAAAGAACGATTTACACATGTGATTGAATTTTTATCTTTCTCTAAAAATTTAATCGATCAAATAAAAATAAATTAACTAACAAATTAATTAATTCATATTTTTTTGAGGATTTCGGATGGGGGGGGGGATATATTCCTCAACTGGCTACGACCCTGAAAAGAGGCATGTCTATGAGACATAAGTCAAGTAGAGCTAATCAGGGCCGTCTTAAGAAATTCGGCGCCCGTGGGCTACTAGAAATAACGCGCCCCTCTTCCTAAGAAAATACACAGAATGGCAAATGGGAGCGGGCTGTCCGGAAAAGTTATACAAAAGTGTCAGAACTAGAAAAAATCTATTTATTACTTTTATACTAAACAAAAATAAAATTTAATTAAATCAAAAAACATTTAAGAAGAAAAACATAACTTAATCTAAACAAATGTAACTTATATACTTATTTTCCGAGCTTTTTCTCTGGCAAACTGATCAATAATATCACTAGTATTTAAATTATCAAAGAAATCTCTCTCAATGGATAAAATACTTAAATCATTGAGTTTGCTCTGTCTGTGTGAATTTTCATAAAACTAATAAATAAATGACTAATAACTAAATAACTAATAAGATAAAAAAATAAGATATTGCCGCCCCCAAAAGGCTTGCGCCCTGGGGCTATAGCCCATTTAGCCCTGTGGTTAGGGCCCCCCTGGAGCTAATTCATAAATATCTAAATAAAAGTTGAAATTCCGGCATATTAATTTGAAAAAAAGTTCAGGTTGTTTTGCACATCAGTAGCTTATATTTTTTAATTTGATAAATCTAAACAAACAATTTAAAATTAGTACAAATGTTGTTTCGATAACAAATGTTATTTTAAATTTGAGTAAAATCACTATTGAGTATATACGATATTACAATATAATATAAATAAATCTTATCGCCTGCTGAGAATGGTGAATAGCGATTTACTTGAATTCTTTCAGAAATTTGTTTTTGTTTTATTAGAAAGAAAAAGAAAGGTTAAAAATTAAATATTAGCTAAGTAAATTTCACATACAATAATGATTAAAATAAAATGAGCAAAACAAATTGTATTTCCTTGACGTTATTTTTTTTAATTTTGGTTAAATAAAAACATAAATTTATTTAAGATAACAAATTTGCGAGATAAGTTCGTGTTTGATTGGGCGAAAATTGCGCCCCCTGGACCCGGACCTCCACGCTGGCCGGCGACCTAGGATAAAGTCCGCCCGCCGCGAAAACGTGGAGGTCCTGGTTCGACTCCAGGGGGCGCAATTTTTGCCCAATCAAACACGAACTTATCTCGTAAATTTATTATCTTAAACGATATATTGACTGGCTTATTTACAGTCTATTTGAGCGTTGTTTGAAAAAAATTCCATCTCTTTTCAAACAGTTAATAAATTTATTTAATAATTCACATGCAGAAAACATTTTGGCTTAAGAGTGAATCATTTTCATCTATCGGTATCTGTTTGAAAAATATTTAAAGATATTCGAAGATTGCAAAAATGTCACCCTTTTGCAGCGTTTATATATAAAAACTTAATGAGGAAAAAAAGAAAGAAGTAACATATGATTAAAAAGTCAAAGAATGAATGGAGGTATTTTTTTTCTAGATACCAACAAAGGCTCTATTGTATAATTCTCTCTCAAGTTAACTTTCTTTTGAAGTGTCAAATAATAGAGACATAATTCGAGAGAATGAACCCCTTCTTTGTCAATAATCACGTGTTTATTGATCCAAGCCTTATTCTGTGCAGCGGCAAAATCAAAGCCGAGTAGAATTTCATCGAAATCTTTGAGTGTCTGATCAAAAATGTCGAAACAAAATAAAAACGCCGCCATGTTCTTTTCCTTTTTTTTATTCTTAATTGATCCTTTAAGAATGAAAACGATCGGATGAAAGAAAAAAACAAGAAAAAAAAGAGACTGGATATTTTTTTAAATAAAATTTAAACAATGCATTTTATTAAATCATGAATCCGAAAAAAAGTCTGATCTCGAACTACGGATTTATCGAATTGCATATTTCTATTTTTATTATTGATATGTTTTTTCATAAGCCTTGGTATTAATCTCCCCCCTCGCTTTTATACTATCTGTCTCAACCAAAAGTATAAGTTCAAGGAGTCAGCATTAGCAGGGGCGCCGGAACGAATGTGAATCAGGGGGGGGAATTTTTTTTCTCAAATTAAAATAATTTAAATTTGATGAAGCTCAGGAACCTTCTATACAATTTCCAAGAGGATTCGGACCAGTAGGTTCAATTAAAGTCAAAAAAGTTTTTTTTTTTAAAAGCAAAACTTTATTTGACCCCAGACAATGTTTCCGTCCACTTGCTGCAGGACTTCTTCAGTGGTTGGCTAAAATATTAATACAAGCTGTTTTTTAATTACTCCCTATTTTTTACAAAATAAAATAAAATTTTTCTTTTTAACTTACAGTCATAGAGAGCCATATAGTATTGTAAAATAATTTAATATGTTCATATAGTATAAAACAAAAAAAAAACAAACAAATCTACTATAAAGTTTTAAAAATTTTAAATAAAATCACAATTTTAATAAAATTAAAATTTTAAAAAATTTGCTAGTGATTTTAGCAAAAATTTTTTAAGGCTATATTTATACTATTTGTAAGAAATAAATATTTTTAATTTTCTTCTTTTAATTCAATATAAAATGCTTTTAGAAATCAGAAATACAATAGGGTCTATACAGGGTGTCCCAGGTGTCACGCACCCCATTGTTGGGATCGAAAGAGAAAAATATTCTGAGCCCAAAAATCCATGTTTGGAATTTTTTGATTAAGTAGTTAATTAGTAATTAATTAATAAAAGTGACCAATCAGGAGCGCGCTACAGGAAAATAGAAAATAAGTAATAATAATTATGAATAAATGAATTGAAATCCAATTCATCAAAACCTTCTTGTAGCAAGCTTACCGTATTTGTCTACTTTTAGTATAAAATTTAATCTTTAAATTACCTATGGTAGAATAATACCAAAACAATATTCAATCTTTTAATTTTCCAATTTAATAATAATAATAATTATTAATATTATTATCATTCCTGTGTTTTTTTATAATTCAAAAATTCCTTAAATATTGAAAAATAAAAAAAAAAATTAAGTGAGAGCCGGCTCGTGCCTCGGTTTCATTCCTGTGATTTTTTTTTATTTAAAAATTGCTACTTAATCAAAAAAATTCCAAACATGGATTTTTGGGCTCAGAATATTTTTCTCTTTCGAACTCAACAATGGGGTGCGTGACACCTGGGACACCCTGTATAAAATATTTTTGAAAAAAATGAATTGCTTACTCTTTTAATTTAAAAGATTTTATTTTTCAAAAGTAAAAATGTATAATTTTAAAAAATAAATGAAATAAAAGAAGACATATCGCCCCCTCTATAGGATGCCAGGGGGGGTCAATGTACCCTTGCGAGTTCCGGCGCCTATGAACATTAGACCATTTTCGAAATATTAGATTTCCTGACCAAACAAAAATATATTTAAACGTGAAAAGCCAAATGTAAATACGAATTATGAGCCTTTGCATATGAATTCTTTCTTAAAATGAGAGAGCCGTCGCTTTGTTTTTATTTCGGAGCAAAGAGTGAAGCTCGCGTTCCTTTTTGTGTTTGAGAAATAATCTTAGAGTAAGTTTGAAAGTGAGGGCAATACAGCATCTCAATTGAATTTCAACCTGTAGCACTTAACGTCTACTTTGGCGCAAATTAATTGCTTTAGTTACGGATCTTAAAAGTTATGATTGGTCATGCCTCTCGCCTCGAGTGTTATCAGAGACGAGCTAATTAGATTGGCTCTTTTCGAGGGTTCGCTATGTCCCTTATGGGATCTTTGACACTTTGAGTAATTCAATCAACGACCCGTCTGTCCAACACGAAACATCAAAAGATATTTTTTAATAATAGTACAAAGTAGTCTTTGTACCGTCTTCAATTAACGTCTAACGAATTTTTACCCCGACACTCACAATTTCACGATATGATCCTTTTCGCTTTATTTACAAAATCCTTTTTAATTGAATCAAAACGCTTTTATGTTCAAACATTTATAGAGAGATGAAAATATGTCTTAAATAAATACGATTTACCTTGTCTTATAAATTGAATATAAAATTAAAAGAATTTTCCCTATACAAAAATATTTATTTATTTTAAATTATAAGAAAGAAATACCTTAGCTCGGGTAACTCGTGTTCGCCATTCATGTAGTGGCAAAGGGGGATCCCCTGAGTGGAATAATTAGATCAACAGCTTTTAACATTTATTGATAGCGCCCTGAGACTCAGATGAAACAAAACTACGGTATTGATATTATAAATGTACAGTATTTTAGCCTCTGCATTGAACACACTCCTAGTGCATGGGCTTCGAAGGGATCCAAGGGTAGCATCCAAGATAGAAGAAATAATTTGATTATCCTTATTAGATGGGGATCAAATTTCATTCATCACTTTTTGAACTATTTGAAAAATTTCAATTATAGCAGAGAAATAGTTCTGTAATGAATATATTAGCTTTTCTTTTAATGTCTTGGAATCAGAGAGCAACTGACAAATATTTTGAAGAATTTTCATTCCACGGTTCATATTCATTACAAACAAAAACTGTTGTAGCCGGGAAGTCCCTTCTGTTAGATATTTTTGGATGAGGGTCCTCAAATTATTATAAAAAGTCATAATAATTTTAAACAAAATCTCAAGAAAAAAATTCAGCACCCGCAGAAATTTTACCAAGCGCGTAAAAAAATTAAAAAAATAATTTTTTGGAATCATTTTATATAATAGTTATTTTATTATTTTATAAAAAATGATTTATATATTATTATCTGGCCAAATGGTGTCCTTGCCAAGGCCATTTTAGGAAAAAAAAAATTATTATATATGTTTTTTCTTTAATAGATGAGCAGTTTAAAGTTATAGATGATTTACCAGGGGGGGGGGGGCAAGCACCCGAACTTTCACAACTTGGGGAATCTGACTGACACAATAATATGGACGAAATCTAAATGTTGAAAAAATATATTTCTAAATACGAGTATTTAAATGTAGGCCTGCATTCCATTGTAGGTTGAAATTTTTGCATATTTTTTAATGTTGCTATATTTATTTCGTTGTTTTGTGTTATTCCTCTAAATGATAACCCTATTTGCACTATTTTTGCTCTATTAGGTGTCATCTTTCTATCGGCTGCTTGCTTTTTGTATAATTTAATATTGTAATTTCTCTACCTACTGTATATATGTTAATATAAAGAGAGAAATTATTGCATTAATGACAGTAGAGATTCTGATGGAAATCCACGTTTTAAGGCCCCCCGAGTTCAAAAAAATGGGTCTCGAAAAATGCTGTTTTCAAAATAAAGGACGAGGGGCGAAAATAAGCTTTTTAATAAAATCGGCCAAAAAGTACTTATACTTTACTGATGTACTTTTTCAATCTTTTCCATTTTTCCAAATTCACTCTAACGATTTTGATCAAAATTCATAAATTAATTATTTTTTAGATGCTCTTTAAAATGTATATTCTCATTTTGCCCTCAAAGCACCGTACTGTTGGAAACTTAATATATGACGACACAAGAAATCTGGTGTGACAAGCAAAGAACACAACTTTCAATTAGCAGAGGTAAGAGAAAGATGTGCGCCGTGCGACCAGTCACACCAGATTTGTATAATTAAGGATGGTTGAAGGAGAAAGAGAGGCTATTAGCTCCTACTAGACTGGTTTTTACCCTCTTCTGAGCTGTGGTTACGACACTCTGTTTGTAGCTAAACATATATTATCTAATATAGAATCAATTCTCTGTAGTCCTTTGATGGTTCCGCATTAATTTTGACAGGTGAAGAACCTAGCTATTAATTTGGAAACCGACAAAACTAACTTTAAATGGTTTCATAAGATATATTTTTATATTTCGCTTTCGATTGGGAAAAATGGTATTTGAAAAATCTTTCACCATTTTTTGCCATATAAATACACAATATGTACATTTCTTTATATTAAAATTGATAGACAAATCGAGTGAAATAGCCCGAGCGGTAAACTTTGCTGACCTTTTAGTAACAGAACATACCAAGAGAGTCAAAAGATCTTTGCTTTAAAAAAAATAACATTAATCGTGAAAGTCGAAATCATTTAATCCAATACAATAATCTCAAACAAAAACATCAGAGATGCAAAAAAGGGCGGGCGCCTCGCATTTCTTTTGCCCAGGCAAAAAAATGCGCCTCGCTTAATATATAAAAACAATAGCCTCGGATGCTGAAAAAAACTTAAATCAGGCTGGATGGCCACACAGTGCCGCAACAAGGGGGTGGCCGAGGGGACCACGGCCCCTGGCGCATTAAAGGGGCGCCTAGAGCGTTTATATTTTTACAAAAAAACTGTATTATTCATTGTAGTGAAGACAAACTTATCTAAAAATAATATTAAATATTTTTCGTTATTACCAGGAATATTTGAATCTGAAATTTATCTCATTTCGTCATCTAGTCTAAGGTGGGGGGGGGGGGCGTTGGAATTAGCCCAGGAGCGCTAGAATTTGGGGGAAGCATTTTGGTTGTAAGCAGATTTAATGTTGAATAAATTTTTATAATAAAATAGTATTTTTGTTGAAAGGGGGGGGGGGCGCCAAGTTTCCCTAGGTGCGGCCCTGTGTGCAACACAGCATACAATTTTCTCTTAACTTCGCTAATTAAAAGATGTGTCCTGTGCTTGTCACACCAGATTTTTGGGGTTAACATATATTTAGTTTCCGACAATAGGTCCTACATTAGATAGAATTCAAGAAGTAAATTTATAAACATGGCAAAATATTTATATTTTGTTACCATGGCGAAACGACATTAATCTTCCTATCAAGTACAGTGAGGGTCAATATTAAGTCCACCCATGCGTTTTTACTTGTGATTATTTCATTGTTTTTATAAAAGAAAATGAAAATCTTTATTGGAAATTTTCTAGGTTTGAAGAATGAAAGTTTCCATTAAAAAATATATAACAATGAAATAATCACAAGTAGAAAACGCATGGGTGGGACTTAATATTGTCCCTCACTGTACAAGAGTAATGTGTGCTTCAAACAATTTTGAGGGCAAAATGAGAATATACATTTTAAAGAACATTTAAAAAATACTTGAATTTTAATCAAAATCATTGAAGTGAATTTTGCGAAAATCGAAAAAACTGAGAAAGTACATCAGTAAAGTACTAGTACTTTTTGGCGTTCCAGAGTGGTACCTAACTTAAATATAAAATTTCAACCTCCTGGCTGGGGAGATATTTTGTTCACATGCACACAGACAGACCATTTAGCAGGACCCACTTTTTTGGACTCAGGGCACCTCAAAACATGTATTTTCATCGAAATCTCCACATCAAATTTTTCACATGAATCCATTATTTATTCCAAGTTTTATTTAAAAAAAATTTGGCTCATAGACTTATATCTTAAATAATTTTGGAGATGTTTTCACGTCTCTCTCTTTTATCAAGGATTCAAATTATTCAAAGATCCAAATATTGAATATTTATAGATGCAATCGGCCAATGGAATATTAACTAAATGCTAGTATAGTTTCTTATGGTTTTTCCTTGTTCGGCGACTCTTGAAATTCTCAAAAAAAATCCTTATATACATACAACTGCGAGGTTTAGTTGTTGAGCCATGAGGTTAGACAACCAAAACGCTCAGCTGTCTTTTGTGTTGTCTCTAAGAGGCTTTATTTTATTAAGAAAAGATAATTCAATTATTTGACAAATATTGATAAATTCTATTATATTTTCATAATTAAAAATAAAATTAAAATTCTTTCTCACATTTTGCTATAATTAAATTATTATACTTTATTTTTATCACTAATTTCTTAAGTGGCCTAAAAAAAATATCAATAAAATGCGAAAAAAATTTTAATTTTATTTTTGATTATGAAAATATAATAGGATTTATCAATATTTGTCAAATAATTAAATTATCTTTTCTTAATAGAATTGAAGAGGAAAAGCTTCTTTGGAAACACTGAGCGTTTAGGTTGTCTAACCTCGCGGCGCAACTCTACTCTAAGGGGCTGACTGTACTTTGGGATTCCCAGAATGGCGACCATTGTCTCCACAATTAAACTTTCTCTATAAGAAAGAGGTTATTAAATTAACGATCCTGCCTCAATAAAATACAAAATATTCTATTCGATACCAGAGTGAAATTTTCAAAATAACTTAATTTTGAACTGAAAAAAGCTCATTTTAGAATGCGCAAATTGAATTTATTTCCTCAGTCAGCGTAGGCTTGTGCTTAAGTGTTATTTAAAGAAGTCAAAGTTTATTTCTAGAATCTTTTGATCCATAAAAAAAAGAGATCAGAGGTTATCGAAAAAAGAGCGTATCTTTACCAGTAATGGAGAAAGGCATCCATCCCTCGAATCAAACATTTTTCAATTTAAGTTTGTGTCAAAAAATAATAATGATAATAATAATTTTTACACCCTTGGTGACGTAATCTATAGATTAAAGAAAGATTCAAAAGGCAAGCGTGTCAAAGAGTTGGAATAATAGATTTGATTTTTTTCCGGCGGGGGCACTCAGTAAAATGGCGTGTCATCGTGGGCGGAGAGATGAACCAACTTAAGACGTCTAATTTGACCGAAACCGCTTCAGATGGGTTCCGCGCACGATTCACCCACCAAAAACACTCACCTGGAAATATACACACAGACATTAAATTATCCAAAGCTCGGCTTGTTTAATAACAGGCTAGAGACCCGAACTTAGATTAGCATGAACACATGAGCTCGAGACTTTCGGCATCCAAAAAAGGAGCTTCTCTGAAATTCGCTCAACGAAAACAACTTGCCTCTTTGTTTATGCTTCATACTGCCAATTAAACCTTCTCTTGTCTCGCTTAATGGAAATAATTAAAAATTTATAATTAACTTAATAAGAAAATTAAATAAACATAAAACATTTAATAATAGTTTTATTTTAATAAACATTTAAATAAATAAATAAAAAATTGGAAACATTCATTAAAAAGATAATATTGCAAATTAATCTAATTTAAACATCGTCGCTAAAATACAACATATTTTACCAAGTCTTACCGGGTTCACTTAAGAAATCAGAAAAGTAAAATGTCAGTTCAGGAGATACTATCTATGTACAAAATGTCAAAGCTCTAGCTCACTTGGCAGTACCCTAGATTTATGATGATCCCAAACCGTGAATTTTGGACCTTCATATCTTGGACACTGGCCCACTTCTTGTGGGTTCGTGGATGGCGACCACGAGCTGCCCTAGCTGGGACTGGCAATACTTCTGATCTTTTCATGTCAGTCTCTTCCCTTCTATATTTTCAACAGGCGTCAGACCGTGTGACGGGCCGGCCTGTTCTAATCCTTCCCGGTCGCAAAGTCAAAAAGTCGAATGGCGCAATTGTTTAAAATAGTTATTGCCATTGAATAAGGACCATAGGCTATCCGAGTCAAGGTTAGATTGACTTAATATTGCTTTTCATTAGTGATCTTAAGGGGGAACGGGAGCGAAGGTGTTACGCATGGTTTTCCCGATAAGATGGCGTTGTGTGCATAATAAGTATGCCCAAATATCAAGTAATTCAAAAATTTGCCAAGAGATGTCAGAATGGAAGCTAATAATATTTAATGCATTTGGTTGATTTTCATTGATCTTTTAACAATAAATACTTTATAAATGTTATTATATATTATGTATCTTTTATTAACGCATAAAAATATATAAATATAGGCCAGATATATGCTAATACTATATCAGCTGTTAGACTAGCCTGCCATCTATTGCAAGAATGCTGAACTAATTTGACAGTTGATTTTTAAATAAATCATCTAAGCTTATTTTAAAAATTTCTTAATTAATATCTGATTAATAATAACAATAAATTCATTTTTAAATTAAAAAAAAATTAGAGATTATTGGGACTGATTGTTTTTTGTATTTGCTTGATAACAAAAAAATTAATTACGATAATTTTTTTAATAAGTCATTAAAAAAATTATAGCTCGATGTCCCAATAATCCCTTATGAATTTAATTCATTTAAAAAAAAACCGCATTGAAAAATTCCTTATAATAGTCTAGTTTTTTTTAAGTTCGTTTAGACGTCGTTCCTGAACCCCCTTAACCTCTATAGAAAAAATCAGCCATGTAACTCAAATAGCCACCGAGATGGAGGGTCGTGTAAATAGTGCACAGGCGCGCGCCTTGGCCTGGCGCTTCGATACGTTATATTTTCAGGTTATAGTGTTTCTCATACTTGTTTTTAATCCTAATCTTTTTGGGAAGTAATTTGACATATTTTAATAAAAATTTTTTCCATTTCTTGCTTGAGCGCCGTTGGAGATGATATAAACAAATTATAATTTGAACCATACTATGAATAAATGATAAAATAACATAAATATAATATTGTAATGAGGCAAATAATAATAACGCGAGGGGTAGATATCAAATAGATTCATTGGAACTCCGCTAACAGGATGTGTGCTTGAATGCGCTTAATGTTCCCTGCTCGCTTTTATTGAATTATTCAAATGGCGATGTGTTCGTTCCATAATTTTCAACTTTGAATGTTGGTCTCGTTTGCCCAGGGCTTCACACCCTTTTTCACCCCCTTTTGAGCTCTCACTCCCTTCTGCCCTTCTTTCAAGCCTATCATCTTAGCGCTCTCCTCGTTCTTCCATCCTCCATTTACATTCTTTTATCCTTGCCATCTTATTTTTCCTTTTTTGTTTTTTTCTTTGTTCTTTATTATTTTCTTGCTCCGCCTTTTGTTTGAAATTTTATTAACAGGGGTTGTTTAATTTTGTTTTTTCATGTTATTATTATTATCATGGAGATCTACAATGAGTTTTTTTTTAATCTATTGAGGTGGGATATTTTAACCGGCCCTGACAGCCCTATTGTAAACTACTCAAGGTAGTGAAACGCCAGTTGTAGATTCAACATTTATTCCTTGATAGCATATAGCTAGTAAATTATTTTTGTTACATTGTAAGAATTTACAATAATTTTTTTGACAGCTTTTAATGTTAAGATGTAATCGGTGTGATTTTTATTATGAGATTAAAGCTCAAATTATCAAAGGAAAGCACAGCTCAACGTCGATTGAAATGAATTTCATTGATGAATAAATATCAATCTTAGCTAGGGCAACTCGTGGTCACCACCCACGTACTCACAAGATGTGAGCCTTTGGGTAAATAAAAGCCTCGAGGCATTTTTTTGGTAACATTTAATTTGTATTGCATTGTTTGTTGAATCTCTGAAAAAGTTCGTATCATTTTGAAAAATAAAAAAAAAATTTTGATCCACTTTTTATAATTTTTCAATAGATGCTTTCATTTTTGTTTTCATTTTTTTTTTTTTGAAATTTTAATTTCTAATTTCAGTGGATATATAATGAACAAATATTTTTCACTCACAGAAAGCTCTTAATGAGTGGAAAATTAAGTGTTTTGATACGAGTGTTTAAAGGTGGGTCTAAATGAACTCAAGCGTTGCTTTTATTTAAAGTAAACTTTACAAAAACAATCGACAAACATGAGAAAAGTTGTAAAGGTAAAGAGAGAGAAAGAGGGAGAGGGAGAGGGAGAGAGGGAGATGTCTCAGGAATGTCAATAGATCTAGTTAAAAAAAGAGTGCAAGTGAGAAGCATCTCTTGAAAGTAAGTTTTTTTCCTAAAATTTCTCCATAATTCTATAGTGGGTGAGTTTTTCAAAAATCTTTTGCAACAAATAAATAATTCTTTAATTAATACTCGAATGCCACTCGCTTAGTTTTGGCTTTTTTAATTTAACGTTGCCATCACCAAGAACAGAAACTTGGCCGAAACTGTTGATTTGACACATATAAACACATTTAATTTACCGTTTTTTTTTCCATCCTCGAAAACCCGATATACTTTCATTATTTGGACCGTTTATTTTGAAAGTGGTGCAAGTCCATTTTTAAAAATGAGATATCACATAATTTAAGCTTAATTTAATGTTAAAATATTTCTAATATCATAATTCCTTTGCATAACACATTGAAAAATTGAAAAGAAACAATCATTAGAATAAACTATCAAAACAATCAAATTTAATTTGATTTTGCTTTTTATTATATTTTTTTGACAAATAATTTAGTCTTTGTTCTCCATGAAACCTTTAGGTTCCGTAGAACATTAATTTGGAAACCAACAAACACCAAAATGAGAGTGACTTTATTATTTGATTAAAAACATTTTGAAATTTTTTTTTAAATAAGCTTACAATTGTTTTTACGGTATTTAATAATCTCCAAAACCACAAAAAACAAAAGTACTTATTAAAATTTTGTCTTAGAAAAAGATGAAAGAAATTTAAAAAAAAAGCACCTTTATATTCTTGAAAAAAAAATCGATTCCATCCAGGGGCGTATATAAGGGGGGGGGGGGGGACGAGGGGGCCCGGGCCCCCTGAAATTTCCCAAACACATATACATATATAGGGATATACATACATCAGCGCAACAATTTTTTCCGCAGGATGGAAAACTTTGGTTCCGCAAAAAATTTCGTGTGAAAAAAAATGTAGTTTCTAAAAAAAAATTTCCTCAGAAAAATTTTTGAGTTCAGCCCCCCCCCCCCCGAAAAATTTTCTATATACGCCCCTGATTCCATCCGTATTTTTATAATTTAATTGGTAGCCAATATAAATTTAAAAGGGGGATGAAAATTTTTTAAATAATATTTCAAATACTAGCACTGTTAAGGTGATTTTGATAGTTTAAAATAAATGTTAACATATATTTTAAATAAAAAATCATAATTTCTTTAGTTTTTAAAACTCTTTCAATTTTTTCTCGGGGGGGGGGCTGGGGGGGAAGAGGGTCGCGCCCTCCCCCTTCCCCCCCTTTAATCCATCCCTGTTTTATTATTTCAATATATTATACACTATTTAGGATTATATTATAATGAATAAAAATAGTAGAGTGCCTTAATTAAACATTAAAGAAAATGAACTCAAGAGCCTCTTGGAAATTTAATCTTTTTAATAAAAAAAAAAAAAAGTATTTATCTAGCAGAGAGAATTTTTTTTCAACCTGGCTTGGACTCCCCATTATCTTTGGGCCTCTTCAAACTTGAGAAAAAATGTCAGATTTTTTTTATTTTTTTTCAATCCCACATGGTTGTTTTTCATTTACACAAATTCTTAAGTAACCGAAATAAATAAACAATATTTTTAATAAAAGACAAATAAAGGAAGGATAGATGGAAATGATAGAATCCCATTTACTTATAAATAGACAAGAATCAAATATTCAATCTAAACAATTTCAAAACAAATATTAATATGTTGAAATAGTCTCCATTTATTTGTTAATTTTTATGCTAAAATTTTCTTGCTAACATGTTTGAGTGCTCTTAGCATACATTTAAGTTATTTGTTTAATCATTTTTTTTTTAAATATTTGGCCTAAAATCACTTCTTAACACCTGTTCTCATTTATTTCTTGTTCATTAATTTGTATTGAGATTAGAGATAAAAGGACGATTTTTTTTTTTTTTTTTGTTAAAATCGGTCATCCGGAGTAATCACTTTTTACTGATATTTTCAAAATTTTATTTTTGTTACACCCCCCCTCCATTTTCACTAGGTCCACTAAATTATTAGAGAAAACAAGTTAATGAGATTAGAAATAAAAGGAGAAGAAATCGGAGAGGGGCTTCTCTAGACTTTCTTGTATACTCAAAAAATATTCATAAACATATGAATATCCACATTTATTTAAATCTATACCATTTTAGTGATTAATTAATGATTAACTTGGTCTCTTACCCTATTTATGAAATATATAAAGAGAAAGTATTCAGTATTGCGATCATGTCAAAAATATATATACACGTTTTGAGGTTCCTTGAGTTCAAAAAAGGGGGTCCCGCAAATTGGTCTGTCTGTGAACAAAATATCACAGTAAGAAAAACAAGAGGTTGAAATTTTAAATTTAAATTAGGCACCTCCCCACGGGGTGAAAATAAGCTTTTGAACAAAATCGGCCAAAACGTACTAGTACTTTACTGATGTACTTTTTCAGTTTTTTCGATTTTCTCAAAATTCGTGATTATAATTCATAAATTAACTATTTTTTAGATGCTTTTTAAAAAGTATATCAGTGAAATTTTTCGTGAATATCGTTTGAAGTACACTTTACTGATGTGAAAGCATTTGTAGCTCAGCGCCATCTATGAATCGCGTGGTCAAGTTTGGAACTTACGTGCTAAGGGCAACTAAATCTGGACAAAAAAATCTGGTGTACAAGCACTGTGCACAACTTTCTCTTACCGAAGGGTAAGAGAAAGTTGTTTGCTGTGCGACCATCACACCAGATTTTTAAAATTTTTAAATATCCTTGCTGAAGGGTAGGCAACCCAAATGGCCAGCTCCGCCCCATGCCCAGTTGTTAATTTCTATGAGATTTAACCACTCCGCATTGTATGTACCATTTAATCGAAAGGGTTTCTTATTTTGTTTGAAAAAACTTGAATGATTCTCATTCTGTAGTTATTATTTCTCTAAACTTGTTAGTTAAGGAGATCAAATTTTCAGTATTGAATTTCAAATGAAGAAAGAAAAGTCTCTTAACATTTTTCCCATCTCTTTTTAATTAAAATCTAGTAAATTAATTAAAATAATCATTCATCTAATTAGTTTGACGTGTAACTTATATTTTAACTAGAATGAAAATATTTAAGGATTAACTTTCTAATTCATTAAGGTCTTAAATTTAAATGAATCACAATAGAAAATGCACCTTCTCTATTAGCAAGCACTTGACTGGAAATTTATCACCTTAAGTGGAAAATAAAATTTAAATCCATTTAGTTAGTTCATTTAGTTATTAGATAAGCAGATTCAATGAGAGCTTTTAAGCAAATGTCGCTTTTCATAAAAGCTTTATTAAAGGAGTTGTTTTAATTTTTAAATAGTGATAAAATATATTTTTACTAAAATTTCTCTATCATTTTATAAAGAGATAGGGAAGGGGATCCAAAAAAGGGCCAGGGCTTCCGTTTTCCTCAGTGAACACAAGAAATAAAATTATTTCTTTTTAAATTTAAATAGAATTTTTTTTGTTTGAAAAGAAGGCATGCTCTAAGGAGACTAAACTCATTTAAAGACACTCCCCCATAAAAAAATAGTTTAAAAGGGTTTAGCGCCTAGATGTTTAAAAATAAATTTATATATATTTGAGGATTTCAGGGGAGGGGGTCTCGATCCCCCATTATATACCCCTACTTTTACACGAATGTTTATGAGCTCTTTGACTTACGATCGCTAATCTATCATAATATTATTAATAAATTCAGGATGGTAGTGGAGATCCCAGAGGACAATTTTAATGAGGGGGCGATCTCATATACATATACATATGTGTATGAGTTATGTGTAAATATATATAACAAAAACTCCATTTTAGGGGAAGGGAATCGAATCGCCCTCCCTGTGGACCCTCGCTTGGTTTGAGCGGCTTATGAACCGACTTATGTTATCTCTTCTCTAGAGCCAACCCTGGGTAATACATGTACATATTTTGTACACATCTTAGATAAATGGATTTAGAAAATGACACTTTTTTGGATCGTTAAATATTAATTTATATGATTTGTTATTGGTTGATTTCAAACAAATAGGGTGTAACCTTTTTATTTATTTACCAGCGGTCAATGGGAAGAATGTGTTCCATTAGTATTCACGTTCACTGCGTGAATTTGTTGATTTGCCACTTGTTGGGCGTGAAGGCAGCAACGTAGTCGAGTGGCTGTTTGTTTACACAACGCGTTCCCGAGCGGTGTGAAGTCAGCCACAGCTGCACCGGCCTGAAAACCGATCTGCTCCGCTGGCTCATTGTTTATCCAGCTCGCCACTTGACGCCATGTTCGCTGTTTGATTATTGTTTGAAGGCGTTCACCGCACCTATTTGTGTGTAGCCATCACCTCTATCACCAACACCAAACTTAGAGGCTAACACGCTTATTTTTCCTCATATCAATTGAAAGAGCTCTTTGTTTATTTTTTTTTATTTATTCCATGGGACGGGGTTTGCTTCTAATTGCTTACTATATGACAACACTCTGATTAACATATCCTTCAAGAGGAATAACATTATTTAATCAAACTTATATTTATATATATTTGTTTATATTATTTAACTCTATATTATTAACGCCCTTCCATCTGTTGAGTTCATCTTTTTTCTGTATTATCTTTATAAACTCAAATACTTATGATACTCCAGATATCTAATAAAAACAGCTCTCTATTATTAAATATTTATTTTACCACGGATAAAACAAGAGAAATGGTACTAGTCTGTCTAGTTGAGAATTCTAAAAGATCTTAAACAATTGAAAAGCAACTGGCAAAATTTTGATGCCATTTTTCATCAAAAGTTGTCCAAATTGGATTTATTAAAATAAAACCCACCTAACATCTACTTCTTCAGATAGTATGCGACAATAAACTATCTTGGCTTATGGTGGTTGACAAAATTGATAAGATACGGGTAAATAAAGTTTCGGAAAAATAAAACAAGATGTTTTTCAGTTGTCAAAAATATATAATTATATTAGTCAGATATTTCTAGTAACCTGAAGTTGGCCATCCTCAATTCAGAAATATAATTTTTTATGGACCTACGTCTGATAATATTATTTCGCGATTAGTTAATAAATTTTTCTAGACTTTGTCATTTGAAACAACAATGATATTCAATAATTGGTTCGATTAGAACTTAATCATAAGTTTTTTCAAACCTGATTTGTGAGTATATTTATGATCCCGGATCCGATTCTCTGGGGCTAGGAATAACTTGGTAGATCAGTAAATCATAAAATATAATTGATAAAATTTGATGATTGATTTCGAGAGATGAACTTTTGTAACCAACGATACGATTCATAGCTTCCAATTGCGTATACTTATCTATAAATATAATAAAAATGAAGAATATAAAAATTTTGTCGTCTTTAGAGAAAAGCAGTAAGTTTGTAAAACTGCTTCAAGGGTTAAAGTTAAAGCTAAATAAAATATTTTTTTTGATTAAATAAATTTAATTTACTTTTAGAGTTATTATCTATTATCTGTTTCAAAAATAAGGAAACGTTCGAGTTCACTTTCTTTCTATTTAGAGAAAAAGAAATAGCGCTCTTTCTCAAGGAGAGTGAGCTCTAAAGTTTCCTTATTTTTGAAACAGATAATATATACAATATATTTTTTATAAGAACGTAAAAAGTCTAGAGGAAGTTGAAAATAAATTTCCGTTTAGAAAAAGAGCTTAAATCTCGTTGGTTTCCTTCTTTATTTTCTTCCTTCTTTAAAAACAAAAGGGAGTCAATCAAATCTAAACCTACTATCTTGGATAAAAGATAATACGTTTAAATTTGATATCCTGTGGTTTGTTTCGAACAAACCCTTTTCTATTATTCAGTTGACTTTTATTACAAGTATTATACTTATAGAGAGAGAAATTTTCCATGTCATTTGTATGTATGCTTAATTTATTCCTCGAAAATATAAAATTTACTTTTTAAGAAATTCATTTAAAAGAAAAAATCTGGTGTGATATTTCATAATATAGAGTAAGAAAAAGTAAAAATCAATTAATACACTGAGATAGATCAATGTCTAAGGCTTGTGGTGAGATTAATTTGTTTATAAAAATTCAATTAAATATAAACTAAAAAAAGTATATAAAAGAGTATAAAAAATTAGGCGAAAATACTTCCGGCAGTGGGGGCTCAATTAAAGTTGTTTTCCTGATTTAGATCTATTCAAATAATAGCTTTGCTTTGGCATCAAACAAAATAAGTATAGGCCTAGTGTATATCGATCAATCAAAAAAAGAGATTTATCACGAAATCATAACATAAAGAGGAATTTGTCTTAATCAAAGAATGATTGTGAGATTGGCTGAAGGAAAATCAATAGGAGTCGCCCGGTTGTGGCCAAAGGGACATTTATTCAATTAATGCCCTAAAGGGGAAAAAAAGGGGGAAAAATTATTTTTATCAAAATATAACGAAGGTTAAAAGTAGTCTGATAATTTAATTAACGCCTCATAGATCAAAGATGTTTATAATCGAAGAATTATTCAATTAAAGCAATAAGCAATCTATACCCGTTGAATTCTTTATTTTTTTGGGGAGGGTTTTTTTCTCTGTTGCTATTCAGTTTCTGAAAAAACGTGAAGGAATAAAATTTTAAAAGTATAAAAAAAGTATAAAGAAATTATAAAGGATATTAACATTCCTTTTCAGGAAGTTTATTCATTTGCATGATTTTATTTACACATTTTTATTGTTATTATTTATAGAGTTTATTATTTATTATATAGAGTTTTATGTATACATTTTTATTTATTGTTATAATTTATAGAGTTTATTATTTGTTTTTTTTTTTTTAAGCATTTTTTTATTGTTAATGTTTATAGAGTTTATTAGTTATTATATTGTATACATTTTTTATTGTTAATATTTGTAGTTTATTATTTCTTATAGTTTTTTTTTTATATATATGTTATCACTGATTTTACACTGCGTGTTTTTAATTTGGTTTATGACTTTTTTATCTTGTTTTTTTTTTTTTTTTTTAATTTAAAATCACTCATCAGACGTTGCCATCTGTATGGGATTTAAGTCGATAAATAAATAAATAAATAAAATAGTTTAATTTATCAGAATATGAGAAAGAAATTACAAATTTCTAAATTTTTGCAAAACCTCTAACAGAAAATCTTCAATGAGATTTGTTTTCTAAATTGTCTTTGTTTTTCAAATGCTTTTATTTAGCTTGCTTTTTCAAGGTCGTCAATTTTTGGTAAATTTTTAAGACACTTCCCGATGAGCTAGAGCAGCGGTTCCCAACGTTTTTTGATGTGCGGCCATTATATTAAATAAATGTCTCTTGAATTTAATTCATTTTAAAAAACCTCATTGAAAAATTCCTTTAAATGCCAATTGAGATACAAATTTGGAGACCTTTCCTATTTGCGCTTTACGAATAATTTAAATAAATGCACAAAACCAACCAAAAAACGATGTCAAAAAATAATTAATTGTTTCGGTCAAAAACCGGGGAATTATTTGGTTGGACTGGAGACCGGAGATCTAGCAACCCTATTTGTCTTGTCTTTTTTCAAAAAATTCTCCATTATGAAATTTTTATGAACAAAAATCGATTCAGATTTTTGTGAATTAAAATAAACAGTCAGATGTTAGGTTTTGTATCTATAATTGTGCATTGAGAAGGCGAGACCAAGCATGCCATTCATTCACGTGATGAATAAACAAACACAAAACTCGAGTTAGCCGAGTGAATGCGAATGGGTCGTGTAAACGGGGGCAGCGCGGGCGGACCACAGGAGGCCCTCTCTACGGCCCTTAATCAAGAGCTTTTTTTTTTCAAACACCTCCAACAAGAAGGGCCTTTGACACAATTGCCAATTGTGCCAACGACCAGGAATTAACAACCCTCACCAAAAAAATCTCACAACGACCCTTGCGCTTCTGTCCTTTTGCGCCCCACAACAAAAGTCCGCATTGTAAGCCAGGGGATTAAAATTACCCTAAGAGGTGAAAAAGAAATAAGAGCGACCAACAAAACGAATTAATTTACACGATACATAGATCTAGATTAGAGTGAGACAGAGAGATGTCTCATCTTTTTATAGAGTCAAAGAAATAACGACAGGTCAAGTACTATCCGTATCAGTTTGTTTTGTTCTAGTGTAATTTATCTCTATATTAGAGAAAAACTCTCGATTCTTGAAACGTTTCGACTTTATTCTACTAAGGCCATCATCAGTCCAATTAGAGAGTTATAATGTAAAGTTTTTGTATTGAAATATTTTATATACATTTGATAGTATATAAGTAATGTCTTTTGTATGCTTCCAGTCCCTCAATGCGTGTGTATTCGCCTAAGTAACAACTTGCTTCAAGCATATTTATATACGTACTATAAATATGCATATAAAAAATTCCAATATAATAACTCTAGAGGCTAATACTCTCTAATTGGACTGATGATGGCCTTAGTAGAATAATGCCGAAATGTTTAATATGGCTGCCAACTCCTCTGTCCTATATCAATTAATAACGATTGGTTTATTCACCTCTCAAAGCCTGTCTTTATTTTATTTAAATGATCTCTTGCCTTCCATCTCTGAAAAAGGATCAGCACCTGCTTATCTAATAATTTAATGTTATTTTCATTGTTATGTTCTTAAGATTCTGTTATATAAATGAGGTGCGTGTTTAACAATTGCTTTGCAAATGTTATTTTTATTTTTGTTTTTTAATTTCCCTCAATTGTATAAGAACTTTTTTTTTTAAATGTTGATTCAGGGAGAATTTTAATTTTAAATGACTTCAATGCAGCTTCGTCTAAGATGGAACTATAATAAGAGCTGATATGCAGCGGCGTAACTAGCCTTTGAGGGCGGGGAGGGGGGGGGACGAAGTCAACTGGGGCGCCGTTTTTCGTTCCAGCTAGCTCCCCTTGCCCCCACCTGGTAACGCTACTGGTGATATGTCTTCGAAATATAAGGATTATTAAAATTACATTCTTTTACTTTCTTCCTTTGTTAATCATCGTGCTCATCAATTATTATTATTGACATCACACATTAGAGTCAAGCGCCAAAAAAAATAAATTAAAAATTGAGTTAAGCACGGAATATTGTTTCAAATGCTATAATTAATAGTATTTTTTATGAAATATGTTCTCAAAAAATGTATATTTAATGTTACTTGCACAATTGACAAAAAAAATTATACATAATCTAATCAAAACAAAAAACTTTAATGTTAATTTTATCAAAAATCGGTAGCTGGCGCTTGAAACACTAATGTGTAACAGGGTCCATATATCCTTTTTATTTCTTTCTTTTTTAATGATTTTTTTTTTTTTAGTTTTAATTTTAATTTTTTAGGCTCAGGGGGGAAGCGGAGAAGGACTTCACCCTGATCCACAACACCCATGTATTTTCTTCTTTATAGCATTAGGACTTTTCTAAGGATATTATTATTATTACGAGGTATTAGGCTCATCTGTGGTACCTCTCAGAACATTAGTTTTTGATCTCTTTGAGCAGTTGCGAATTTTAAGTTCTAAAAAAGTCCAAAAAATTATTAATTTAAAAATGTATTAACGCACAGGGGGTCCCGGACCTCACGACTTTGGGGGAGACACCAAACCAGAAAATTTATTACTTTGCTACAACAATTTAATTTGACTATTAACATTTTCACAGTTGTTATTAATAAATACAAATTTTTGGTTTCGGATAAACTGTGGTTTATTTTTATAAGATACAACGTTTTGATCACTCATTCTGTCTTTCTTCAGGTACAAATTCAGATACAATCACATCACAAAGCGTCTTGCGTTTAGCGATCTGCATTCTGAACTGAAGTCAGAACCTGAGAGGCCGTCCCCATGCTTGATTCTGATTTCAGTTCAGAATATAGATCGCCAGGTGTAAGACGCTTTGTGATTTAATCTGGATGTTTTATAGGAAGTAAATATAAAGCTACAGAATGAGTGACCGAAACGTTGTATCTGATAAAAATAAACCACAGTTTATCAAAAAAAAAAAAAAAAAAAGAAATTGTATTTAATAATAATTTTTTTCTACAATATTTCTATTTGACTTAATACATACAATAAAAAAAAAGTAATTTAAATTTTTCTATGTTTAAAAATATTTATGTATGAAATGATGAATGCATTTTAACAAAAGCTTAACGTGAAATAGAAAGGGCAACAAGCGTGAAAAGTTAAAAAATTATTCAGTAGCTAATAAAAAGAGAGAAAAAAGTCTATTATGGAAAAGCACTGGGTGGGCCTTAAATTGGTGGGGCGGAATTGGAACTAAATAATTAGAGAACGATTAATTGCACTATTGAAAAGCGTTCATGACGAGTGTAACGCTTGACCAACCAGCAAATCTGCAACCATCATTCGAGAATTCGAGCATTCGAGCGCGCACATTTAATTGAGAGGGTTTGAGTCACATAGGGTGCCGGAACCTTTCTTGCTCAACTCCTCCAGGGTACTAGGCCTCGTATTGCAGCTACCATCGCTTTTTTATCATACAATTAAATTATTTGTTATCCACTAAGAATATCGGATGATATGGTGCGTATTTGAAGAATAACTCTTGTTCAGGAAAGAAATATTCCTTACGTAAATAAATCATTAGCATCTAACAAACACCTCCACGTTTTTGAAGTTATTTTTCGGAAGGAAATGTTTATACGTAATAGATCAGTGGATCTTTCGTCTCTTGAATATGACTACCGCAATGACCACGTGCGAGCTCTAATGTTGATCAATATCGCGTGTAGCATCATAAAACACCGTACGCTCTCATTTGGCGCTTCAAATATCTAAGCCTTAGAAATATTCTCATTAACTAAAATAGTGATCTGCAGACCGCGGATCGCGAACCGCATCCGGCTCTTTGTATACGACTCTTCAGATTTTAATTGGGCAATGACATTCTGAATCGCGACTGATATCAGTGCCGAAAAGTGATTTTGTAATGTTTTTTTTTTTGAACCTGTGTCCGATGATATTGTAAAAATTATTTGGGGAGGTGAGGAACTTGAAAATTACAAGTTGTAATAAATAAAATGTATGATTCGATATCTGTTTCCGGCGGTACATGATCTGCTCAAAATCATAATGGTAAGGCTAGGTTGAAGGGAATTTCAACCTCGAAGCTGATTTTCTCCTTCCTTTATTTTGAAACACACACCTCTGGATTTGAAACTAGTCCAGAGGATACGATATGCTACAAAACATTATCTAAATCACTGTCGTTCTGCCATACTCCAGTTCTTTCTGGCACGACCGAATCATCATTGGTGAGGATCGGTAGGCTATGTGGAGAGGAGGAGGTCCAATTAAAAAAATTCAATTAGATTGCATTGGAAATAAAGAGACCATACGAACTACTTCTTTATTTTATTAAATTGTACATTTCTCATCTCATTAAGTGGAAAAAAAGAAAAAACAATTTTTTTCTTTATTATATTATAATTAGGTAAAACTGATAAAATAAAAAGATGTAATATTTGGTGCAAGTACAGTATGTGACTAGTTAGGTCCAAACGGGATTTCCATTGAATCGTCAAGAGAGCAAAACTCAAAAGAGAAGACAACAAAAGCTGTCGAACGGTTAACAGCGACAAAACAGCAGTGAACAACAAATCAATGAGAAAAAAACAGCACTTGACTCAAGAAGAAAGGATACAAATGGAACGGGATTTTAGTTGAAATGTTTATTTTTAAATCTTTTGTGGTTAAATAAGAATGGAACACATTAAATTATTACAATTTAAAATAAATATAAAAACAAAGAATTCATTAATAATTTTTACTTTCTCTTACCCTATATATAAAATACCGAGGACTCTCTTCAATGGCGTAGCTAGGGATGGTGCCCCTGGTGGTACGCCCCCAGAGCGGACGTAACGAGTGAAAAAAATTAAAAAATTTTCCATTCTTTATTTTTGAAAACATATCTCTTAAATTAGAGACAAAACATAAAAAGTAATAAAAATAAAATAAAAAAATAAATATTTTAAGAGTAAAAATTAAAATTATTAAAATTTGTTTAAATCACTTAAATTAGTCAGTTGATGAATATGATACCCTTTGAATTCCGAATGGTGTCACCCAAGGCGGACCGTCCTCCTAGCTACGCCGCTGACGCTCGTTAAATTTCCCATTATTTTAAAATTTTTTTTGAAGTTTCAATGAATTCCCAAACTTTTATTTATTTTATTATTCAACAATTTCAATTTTATGTAATCCTCTTTTTAGTACATTTTATAAATATAACAGTCTTGTTTATATCAAGGGCGGCTACAAGGGGGGGGGTAAAGGAGGTAATTACCCCCCCCCCCCCCCCCGAGATTCGAAAAAAATATCTTTTTTTCGCAAAAAAAATTATTTTTAATGTAAAATTTTTAAAATTAATACTTAAAAATTTGATGTGTATTTATATTCTGGCAAACAAGTATTGAATGCGCTTTTAAATTACCAAAAATTAAAAAAAAATAGTGTGCTGTGAGACGAGTCACACCAGATTACCCCCCCTCCCTAGAAACACCTCTGGATCCGCCCTTGGTTTATATCAATATTTTTATTTTATATATTTTTTTACCTTGATTATTAATTATTTCCTTGTATATCTATAGATATACTATATCAAATAAAATTTGGTTAAAATGGTGAATATTTGTGATTATTTCTTTAAAGTTAATATTTAAAGAAATATTCGAGTTGATCCTCGCCCTCAAATGGATCGATTTTTTTCCAACAGTAAAGGGGATAAAGCAAGTTAAATAAAAGCATATAAAAAAGTAGATAAACTTCTGTATTACGCAGCGTCATAATCGATTTCATAAGAGTAAGAGAATAATATCTAAATAATATTTCAAAATTAGATAAATTTTAGTTCTACATCGTCATTAAAATCAGAGGGGAGGGAAGCCGTCTTTCTTAATAGACTTGCTCTAATATGATGTATACATATTATTTTATAGCTATTTTTAGGGCCTTAGACAGGGGGGGGCAGGAGGGGAGATAAATCCCCGGGGGGCCTTTGAGAGGTTTTTTTTTCCGTTCTGTGTTTCTGGGCCTTTGGGGCTAACTCTAAATAAGCTCAAAAAAAAATAATAAAATTTTTAAAGAATCCGGGCACCTCAAAGCGTAAAATTTCGTCAAATTATGAAATATTAAAAAAAATCTGGTGTGACTAGTCTCACAGCGCACAACACATCATTACGCTTCGGTAAGAGAAAGTTGTGTACTGTGCTTGTTACCCCAGATTTTTTGTGTCGAGATATATTTAGTTTCTCATAGCACCTAAGTTCTAAACTTGACCACGCGATTCATAGATGGCACTGAGCTACGAATGTTTCCACATCAGTAAAGTATACTTCAAACAAGGACGGATACAAGGGGGGGGGGTAAAGGGGGTAATTACCCCCCTGAGATTTGAAAAAAATACTTTTTTTCGACAAAAAAAATGTATTTTTAATGTAAAATTTTAAAAATTAATACTTAAAAATTTGATTTGTATTTATATTCTGGTAAACAAGTACAGAATACGCCTTTAAATTACCGAAATTAAGAAAAAAAGTGTGCTGTGCGACCAGTCACTCCAGATTACCCCCCACTCCCCCGAGAAACACCTCTGGATCCGCCACTGACTTCAAACAATTTTCACGAAAAATTTCACTGATATACTTTTTAAAGAGCATCTAAAAAATAGTTGATTTATGAATTCGTTGGAGCGAATTTTGAGAAAATCGCAAAAAAACTGAATTACATCAGTAAAGTAATAGTACTTTTTGGCCCATTTTGTTCAAAAGCTTATTTTCACCCCCTGGGAGCATGCCTAACTCAAATATAAAATTTCAAACACCTTGCTCTTTTTGTTCTTGAGATATTTTGTTCACAGTCAGACCAATTTTCGGGACCCACTTTTTTGGACTCAGGGGACCTCAAAACGTGTATATCCATCAAAATCTCGACATCGAATTTTTGACATGATCGCAATACTTTCTATATACTTCATATATAGGGTAAGAGAAAGTAAAGAATAATTAATAAAAATATTCAAATCGTTTGACTAAAATTTTTTTATGGGAAGGAGGGGGGGGGGGCAGTATTAATATATAGGTATAGTTCCGGGGCCTGGGAAGTCTCTCGAAGGCCCTGGCTATTTTAATACATTTTCTAAGTCCTTTTGTGTTTTTGTTGAGTCCTAAAAAAATCCAGTCCATCGCTAACAGGCTTCAATAATATATTCAAGTCATCTTTTAGTAAAATCTCCTTTTGAATGGAGAAATCCCTCATGAAATGGATTAAAATTGATTAATCAATTAATCCATAATCTCTCAATAGAATTTTCATTTCAAAGCTCTTTTAGTGAAAGAAGCTTTTTTATTTGACAAAAGCTTATTTTTAAAAAACATGTAAATATTTATTTTGCTGAAAAATTTTTCAAACAGACTGGTTCTTTTATTATTTATTTTTTTTTTTTGGAAGGAAAACAAACTAATAAGGTTCATTCATGCAATTTGTAGAGCTCTGGGGTTAGGACTTGTCACTCCAATCATTCCGACTTGTTCAGGTGTCAAATCTGAGGTGCCAATTCTTGCAAACTGGACTTGAAAAGACCTTACTTTTCTACTTTTCATCTAACTCAATTAAAATTCCTGCTTGGGTTTCCGGAAGTTATAAACACTGAACAAAACCAAATTGTCCGAGAATATGAATGAAAATATCATATTTAACAATAAAGTAGGGCGTAATAAAACACTTTTAATAATTACAATTAAATTTGATTCTTTGTTTCTTTTAAGATACTATTTTCAAATGTATTTTTTTTTTTTTTAAATAAAACAAACTAATAAGTAGAGAGCGGAAAAAAGTCGCCTTTAAAGTCTATTGTTTTTTAGCCAAATAGTCGCTAAAATGCCTGTTTTTGGCATAAAAGTCGCTGTAAATTTTAACAATTAATAATGTGAGAAAGTAAAAGAAATAGAAAGCTTATCTCTCGATAACCGATATATGGCAGAATTATTTAAAATTTAATTAAATAAATAAAAAAATTTAGTACAAAAGTAAAAATCTGGTGTGAGTGGTCGCACTGAATACAACTTTCTCCTGCCTTCGGTAATTGAAAGTGTTCTGTGCCAGATTTTTTTTGTCGACATATATGTAATTTCTGCCGATATATTAGAATTAAAGATGTAAAACATCAAAAGTCGGTCATAAAAGTCGCTTTTTTCAAAAAAAGCCTCTGAGAGGCAAAAAAGCGTTTTTGAAAATCTCAAAAAAAGTTTATTTTTCTGAGATCAGTAAAAAAAAATCTGGAAAAGTCTCAAAATTTACAAAAGTCGAAAGACTATTTTTCCGCTCTCTGCTGATAAGATAACGTCCTTATTTATTCAAATTAATTGGTAGTCAATACAATTTTAATGGGGTATGGGTACTATCTTAAATACTTGATTGTCGAACGATTTTCCGTTTTTAATACTGAATTTGTAAATTGCGATTTCAATACTTTCTATGTAGGCCTTAGAGAAGTTAAAATGCAAAGCCTTCGCGATCGGTAGAATGAAAAATAAAAATTACAAAGATAGGTAAGATAGGTAAGATACCATTTAATTTTGTGCTTGGGTTATAATAGAATTCAGGAAGCTTTCCAAATTATTGGCCGCTCCTAAAATATTCATATAATTTAAATTTCAATATTTAACTCTACGAATTCTTTTATTTATTTAGTTTTTCTTTATTTATTTATTTTGTCTTATTTGCTTATTATTAATATACATATATTCTTTTTATAGTTTTATATTCGCGAATATTTTTTATTCTTTCATCTATAACTTCTTGTAGAGACTACAGAGACATTAAATAAAAAAAAAATAAATAATTTTCAAACTTAAAATTCCATAAAAAATATTTTTGAATTTCCTTTCAGACTTTCAATTAAATTAAAATTTGATTTTTAATTCAAAAGTAATATTTACTTTTTTTTACGATTTAATTGAGTAATGGGACTTATAAATTTATTTAGAAAGTATCCGGATTTAAACTGAAATACACGTTGTGAGATCCCCTGATTCTAAAAAACCAAATTTGCTGGTCCGTCTGTGTGTTAACAAAGTAACTCAAAAAAGTTCGAAAATTAAATTAAATAACTGAATCTCGATTATTTTTTACAAAAAATATTTTATTTATATTTTTTTTTAATTTCTTAAAATCGTCTCTAACAATTAATATTTATAAATGAATTTCACATAATCTTAGAAAACGTCCTCAAAATTATTTGAGAATAACTATATTTTTTTTTGTGATTTTCTTCTTATCCACTCAAAAATTTTGATTGCACATTATAGTCACCAGACCAAAAATACATGACTATTGATTTTAAAAATAAAATTATAACAATAAAACCCCGTTTTCATTAAATGGCCCAGGGTGTGATGTTAAGACTTTGGTCAGGAGTATAAATTTAATCATATCACCAGTAATTCAACAATAGTCTAAGATATTCACAAATAAATAGAATGGTAGACATGAGTGAAAATAGCAAAAAATATAATAATAAAAAGGAGAAAAATATTAATTTGAGTCTATTAAGTTATAGATCTGCTCCATTAGAAATGGAAAATAGCTAGTCCATCGGGATTGTTAATGGGTAGAAGATTAAATATCAATTCCAATATTAAGAAAAAATCTTATCCCTGGAAATTTTTAGAAGAATTTAGAATGAAAGAAGAGACCTGTAAAGAAAAATAAAAATTTAATTGTGATGGAAGACAGCAAAGGAATTAAAAGATCAAATTGTTTGAATAACAGATTTGGTAAGGTGAGGTAGGATTATCCAGAAGATTTACAAGAAATTTACAAATAATAATATTTTTATCCATATGTTCACATGACTACAGTGTGAGGTAGCGGCAATCATAGGCGTAGCCACGGGGGGGGGGATTTGGGGGTTCAAACCCCCCCCATTAGACCCAAGCCATGACTAGATATTTAAGCTCTATAATACAAACAATACTTTCTCTCTCTATATATTTCATATATAGGGTAATGGAAAAGTAAAAATATAATAATTTTCTCTAGTTTAAAAAAAAATAAATAAAATAAAATAATTTTATTAAAGGAAACGCAAAAAATTCAAGAAAATTCAGAATTTTCCCATTGAAAAGAATTAATTTTTGTCTTGCTTTATAAAAAATTAAAGCCTGCTAAAATTGATTAAATCCCTCAAATGAAAAATAATAAAAATTATTATATAATTAAATTTTTTATTTTTTTTTAAAGAGATATGACAACTTATGAGATAGAACTCGTATCAAGAGAAACTAAACAGGCAGAAACTCCGCTATTATAGGGATATATATAAAATTCTTTAAGATGTGAGGGTTGCATTTTTTATTGCCTGAAACGAGATGAATGAAAAATTGGGGCACTTAATTAAGAAAGGGCGGGCCCGAGCCAATCCGAAGGGGGTCCAGGAGGGCGGATTGGCTAGTCATATATTTCATTAGACGCCCTATACTGCCCTATTAATCGGGGGGGGGGGAGGAGAGAAATCATCCTCAACCCCCCCCATCGAAAATTTCTGGCTACGCCTATGGCGGCAATAGTCGTTATTCTCAACAGTTTTTTATTTTAAAGATGATCCCAATCTGGGATTGAAACGTCGCTTTGTGTTTTCATCAAACAAAGTTGGTTGAAAAAAGAGCTTCATTTTATTTGTTATTTTCTTCATAATAATATTTTCCATTTCCAACACATTTTTTTTCCAAGAACATTAATCTCAAAATATTAATATAAATAATTTTATCCGCTTGCTTCGAAAGCCAAAGTCTCTTTCTGGGGGTGGGAAGATAATCTCACTACCCACCAACAGGCACAAAGGGTCCAATTCGTGGGGGCGTAAGTGCCGGACCGGAAACTCAGCCCTAAAATAAAATCCAATATAAAAAAATATGACATATTTTTATTTAAAATGTCACATGCAAAATTTGGTCCACAAATCCTGGAGGCATCAATAAATACAAAAAGCATTCACTTTAAGTAAACACATTTTAAAATATTAGCCAAATGATTTGACAAAATCATTTAAGGAAAAATATCATTTTAAAAAGCGTTATTAAGCACTTTTAATTTTTAAAATATTTTTTTCATTATATGTCGATACCTTACCATTATTTAAGATTCAATATCAAATATCGATTCAGTGTTTATTTACACTAATTAAGATTGAATACTGGTATAATGAATAAGTTGGAGTTTAATGGGCCTGGGCCTGGGCCAAGTTCCCTAGCATCCAACTCAGGCCTTGCAGATAGGCTTTTTTAGAGTCGTCGGATTCGGATCGATTTCACAAATAATTCGTTTTTCGACTGATCCCTTCTATACAGCATGGGTATCAATAGAAATTGTAGCCACTTAAGGGGCAAAAATATATTTAGAAATAATAACATGAGTGGTAGGCTTTTATTTAGACTTTTTATTAAAATAATTTTTACTTTCTCTTACCTCTATATATGTTAATATATAGAAAGAGAAAGTATTGGATTCATGTCAAAAAGCCGATGTCGAGATTTTGATGGATATACACGTTTTGAGGTCCCCTGAATCCAAAAAACTGGTTTTCGCAACTTGGTCTGTCTGTCTATATTCAGTTTTAAGCATGAAGGAATTGAGCTATGAGGCTGAAATTTTATACTTAAGTTAGGTACCCTCCTGAAGCGTGAAAATAAGCTTTTAAACAAAATTGGCCAAAAAGTACTAGTACTTTACTGATGTACTTTTTCAGTTTTTTTTTTCGATTTTCTCAAAATTCGCTCTAACGATTTTGATTAAAATTTAAAAATCAATTATTTTTTAGATGCTCTTTCAAATGTATATTCTCATTTTGCTCTCATGATTGTTTGAAGCACACTTTACTTTTGTACTTCATAGGAAAGATAGGAGAAATGGTTACCATGGTAACAAAATATAAATATTTTCCCATGTTTATAATTTTACATCTTGAATATCGGCGGAAACTAAATATATATTGACACAAAAATCTGGTGTGTAGTCACACCAGATTGTTTAGACGACGCGTCGCGACGTTTCGTGACTTCATTAGTAATAAAATAAACATGTCCAAAAAAAAGTATCAATACTTTTAAATACGGAGATTAAAATGTGATCAAAAAATGTTTAAAATAAAAAATTCAATATCTTGTCCAAAAATTAAAGAATATTTTACAGGAAATTTTTTTTGTAGATTAAACTTATTTTTTTCTTGTAGAGTGCTTGAATTTATTTTCCAAATTAGGCCTAATTTTATCATTTTGTGTTTATGGAAATTTGTTGAAATTTTTTTTTTTTTTTTTTTTTTTTTTGTAAACATCAGATCAAAAAGATGCAAAGTTTTTCTTTGATATCACAGTTGTTTTTACTTTCTCTTACCCTATATATGAAATATATAGAGAGAGAAATAATTGTTTTTTATATCTTCCGAAATTGAACCTTCTGAGTAGAATTAAATTGATTTCTATTGTTGCAACTTTGATAAGAAAATTATTTTAAGTTGAACTATTCTGTTACCATGGCAACCATCTCTCCTATCTTTCCTATGAAGTGCAAGAGTAAAGTGTGCTTCAAAAGATTTCAATGGCAAAATGAGAATATACATTTTTAAAGAGCATCTAAGAATTAATTGATTTTTGAATTTTATTCAAAATCGTTGGAGCGAATTTTGGGAAAATCGAAAAAAACTGAAAAAGAACATCAGTAAACTACTAGTACTTATGTTAATGTAAATAAAAGCAAAAGAATAATGTAACATAACTAATAAGATAAAAGTTATTTCTTCTTGTAACAAGATGTATACAAGCTCAAAACCCAAGTAGGGTGAGAGCCTATTATTAATTAATAAATAATAAAAAAATAATAATAAAAACTACTAGTACTTTTTGGCCGATTTTGTTCAAAAGCTTATTCTGAATGTCCAGGAGAGTACCTAACTTAAATATAAAATTTCAATCCGGTGGCTCAATTCCTTCATCCTTAAAAATCTTGCCACACAGTCAGACAGACCAATTTGCGGGACCCACTTTTTTGGACTCAGGGGACCTCAAAACATGTATTTCCATCAAAATCTCGACATCGAATTTTTGACATGATCGCAATACTTTCTCTCTATATATATTTCATATATAGGGTAAGAGAAAGTAATAATGTAAATTTATTTAAAATCAAAATTTATGAATTAACAACGCTTAATAAAGTATCTTAGATTATATCGATATGGATAATAATGATATAAATCTAATAGTTTAAATTAAATTTGCATTTAAATGTTCACTTTTTGAGCTGGTACAGTGAGCGCCACAATTAACTCTCTACTTGAGCAAGAGCCTTAAGTATATGGTGTATAGTGAAATAATTTTAATGACCGAAAAGGTAAAACGTTAAATCTGGTACAGATCATTTTATTTTACCTTTTCAAATTTCAAATTATTTCACCATATACCACAAACTATACCATATACTTAAGGCTCTAGCTATCAGATGGGGACTTAATTCTGGTGCTCACTGTACATGCCAGGGGACTGACATTTTAGGGTTAAAAAGACAAATTTTTTTACATTTCAATATTTACGGTATCATGAGTGCCAAAAAATTATTAACAATAAATGGAAATTTTTAATGATAGAATTTTTAATATATGTGACGTTAAAATTGAAATAAAAAGATATGCCCGGGCCAAATAAACGCAAAGTACAAATTTTTAAATAAATTGTTTATCAAATAGGCCTAATATTTTTTTAAAATTGTAATTATATTTATATTAGTTTATTAATTCCAGATAATATTATAATTTGTTGCATACCCTGCTGATTTTATCACAATAAAGCCTTTAATGAAATATACTTACTGTTACTAATAAATAAATAATTATCCTAATTAATATAACATGCAAAGCATTGAAAGCGAGTTGAGAGATTATACAAATAGTCCATTAATGTAAAATATTATTATATAAAATGTAAAATTTCAGCTTAAAAAATAAAGCAGTCACAAATAACATTTAAAATTCCACTATTTTTATAATTATAAATATGAATGAATAAATAATTCATAATTCATTAATTCATATATCTAATTAATTATTTTCAAATCCGCTTTGCTATCATTATGAATTAAATATTTAATTTCACTGAATATTCGTTTTTAATAATAAAATATAACAAAAAATGAAATCAAATTAAATGTGCCCAGTAGGCTGGAGGGCCCGTGTCAAAATTATAAAAATAAATTTTGACACAATTTTGACATCATATTTTTTGTTCTGAGGCTGGTGTTTTATTCTCCGAAGATTTCTTATGAAAGTGAAGAAATAACATAAATTTATGTATAAAATATTTTAATTATTCTATTTCATGTTGACCAAATCGACCACCAATAGAATAATTAAGGTTCGCGTCTCGAAAAGCCGTTAAAACACGATTGACTCGAGGCGGCAAGAGATGGCGTTAGTTCTCCCCATAGGAATGCAAGGGATTTATTCCATTTCATTTTAAAGTTTCCAGCTAATTAATTAAGAGTAAAAAATTAATTATTTTTTAACACAATGATTACTAATTTAATTATCTATAAGATATAGAGCAAATTTTTTAACAATATCTTTTCTTTAATGCGATTAATCTAAAAAAAAATTTATTTTTTCGAAAATCAAAAAAAGGGCTTCTATAAGTTGTAGATAATTTGAATAGCTTTAATTTTAAAAAAATTTGAGGTCGATAGCTTCAAAATTGTGGCCGCGGGAATCTCCCAAAATTAGCACCCCGAGACGCGCACCTTAAAATATTTTATACATAAAATTGAGTTATTTGGATAATTTTCCAAAGTAACATGAAACTATTCATTTTAAATAAATTTGATTATACTAAAAAAAAGAAGCATTTACAAAAATAGTAAAACGAAATAGTAAATTTGACTGATACAAGATTGCATGTTGGAATGGTATAACAAGATACGTTATTAATTAATATACAGTGCCTTTACTATAGAATGGCGTTCAAAAGAATAAACATGGAAATTATATTGACGAGAGGCAATTAACGAATCAAGCCTAGAGCCGGGGGGCTTTTGCAATGAGCGAGGGCAGAGTGCCATGATCATGTACACCTTACAGCTTAATTACAACCCGAAACATATACTGAATATTATAGAGATTAATGAATTCCATTTAACTTATATTTAATACCTAATCCCCCCTCCCCTCCCCCTCCATCGTCCTGTCTAGCAAACATTTTTTTAAGTATGAAAGATAAAATAAAATTTGCTCCATTTTTAATCACTATCTTAATATTAATTGCTAATTTCATACGTTGAGGGATTGCTCTTTGATTTTTATATCATTTTAAAAGTTCATAGACACTGACAATACAATTAAGTTATATTGTTTTCATTTTTACTTTCTCTTACCTATATGTTAATATATTTTATATATAGAGAGAAAGTATTGGATTCATGTCAAAAATTCGATGTCAATATTTTGATAAAAATACGTGTTTTGAAGTCTCCTGAGTCCAAAAAAGTGGTTTTCGCGACATGGTCTGTCTGTGTGTGTGTGTGTGTATGTGTTTGTGAACAAAATATATCTAGAACGACCCTGGGACGTAACACGAAGCTTTTGAACAACATCGGCCAAAAAGTACCAGTTTTGTTCGATTTTCCAAAAATTCGCTCTAATGATTTTGATTAAAATTCAAAAATCAATTATTTTTAAGATGCTCTTTAAAAAATATATTCTCATTTTGCCCTTTAAATTGATTGAAGCACACTTTACTGTACTCTTGTACTGTGCTTCAAAGATAGGAGAAATGGTTGCCATGGTAACAAATTATAAATATTTTCGCATTTTTATAAATTTTAAATCTTGAATTATATTAATTAGTGTAGTGTAGGGATATGTCGATAAAAAATTTGGTGTGACAAGCACAGAACACAACTTTCAATTATCGAAGGTAAGAGAAAGTTGAGTGCTGTGTGACTCTCCCGCCAGTTTTTATTTCTATATCCCAGAGATAATTATAAAATCTACATTTAAGCTTTGTCAAGCTTTACCATCCGAAACTGGGAACGTTTGGGCCATGGCCAGTCGTCGAGTCAGTTTGACTGACAAATAAAATATTCAAAAAAATTTTATTTCAATTTTATTCCGAAAAGCAGAATCCTTACATAATAAATTTACAAACCATTTTATCATTATCAGCTTATACAGTTCCAAAGTGGACATTTTAGTTAAAAAAAATATCCATCACTAGCTTAAGCTTTGTATAAAGCTTCTTATTTTAATGCCCTGGTTGATTAGTACAATGTAAAATAAAAGTAAAATACCAAAATATTGGGTAAAAAGAATAAATATCAATTCTTGCTTTAAAGACCTTTTTTTTGCATCTGAGGCCATTTAGATCTCGTTCTTATTTTTCCTAATTGAATGGTAGACAATATAGTTTGATGAATTTGTATCGTTGCCCAGAATCAAACCTCTGATCGTCTCATATTTTGATTAATATAAAAATAAAAGTAACTATACAATGTCAAGTGTCTTTTAAGAAGTCAACTTTATACCAATTCGATCAAATTTTTTTGATTATTCCTTTTTTTTTTTTTACTACGTAGCCTAAGGGTTTATAAGATTTAAGTGTTCATTTTTAGTGAATAATTTCTAATAAGCTTAAATAAGATAAAATTAAAATTTTAAAGAGGTGAAAATTAATTTTCTTCTTTAAACCGTTAAAATGTAAAAAAACAGATAGAAAAAAAATATCGAAAACGGTAAACGATTTTACTTCTCACGATATAAATGAATAATTCAAGTTATCGAAAATTAAAAGATAGACTGAGAAGTTATTTATTTAATTATTATAAATTTCTTAAGATGGAAGCAGAAGTTTTTAGTATTTATTTTCAAAATTTGTTTGACGGAATGTATGAGGGCATCAGTGATTAAAAAAAAAACTATAATATGAAAATTTATTCTCAAAGGAGCAAGGGCGGTCCCAGAGGGGGGTCAAGGGGGTCGTGACCCCCCCAAAATCTTCTTTTTTTTAACATACACTTTTTTCCCACTCACTCTCCCATTCACACAATCTTTTCGGCAACTTAGGCCATTTAAGACTTAAACGATACTAATATTTGATTAATATATATTTATTGGGGTCCAGGCCTATTTATTTCTACTATAAAAAAAAAAAAAAAAAAACAGTGACCCCCCCCCCCCCCAAAATGTAAGGCTAGGACCGCCCTTGCAAAGGAGCCACTCAATTGAATAAATAGTCGAAATAAAAGTCCAATCGAAATCTTATATACGTAGTAAAAAAGGAATAAAAATCAAAAAAATTTGATCGAATTGACTTCTTAAAAGACACTTGACATGTTTTAGTTACTTTTATTTTTTTATCAATCATCAGAGGTTCGATTCCGGGTAACGACACTTTATTCAAATTATATTGTCTACTATTCAATTAGAATAAATAAAGCGAGATCTAAATGGCCTCAGATGCCAAAAAAGGCCTTTAAAGCAAGAATTTATATTTCTACAATATTTTGGTATTTTACTTTTATTTTACATTGTACTAATTAACCAGGGCTTTAAAATAAGAAGCTTGAAAATCGTATACAAAATTTAAGCTAAAGATGGATATTTTTTTTAAGCTTTTAACTTTAAAATAATATATTGATAAACGAAAATTACAGGATGTATTAATAGCTAATTTAACTAATTAAATGCGAGATTTATTGTTTATTTAGGGCAGCTATACCCAACCGGAAACTTTTACCGGACCAAATAAAATTTCAAGAATGTAAGGAGGGTCGAAATCAAAATTTATGCAAACCAGAGAAAATGAAACTCTGCCGAAAAAATTAAATAATAAATACTATACATATAATAAACCAAGAAAATTATTAAAAAAAAAAAAATATTAATTTATACTAATTTCATTTATTTATTTAAGTTTTCTTTAATAGAAATAAAACCTTGCAGTGCCTCAAAAAAAGTACAACTGGACCACATAAATAATTACCAAACTAAACGTAAGAGAAATCGTAGAGAGAGAGAGTTCAAAATCCCGTCCTCGCTTCAAAATTTCAATAAAAAATTGAACAAAAACCCAAACCAAGTTTACTAAAAAATAAATATAAAAATTAGGAAACGACCGAATATTCGGTTTCGGCCAGTTTCGGCCAAAAATCATGGTTTCGGCCGTAGTTTCGGTTTCGGCCAAAAAGTAGCCGAAACTTGAGTCTTAAAAAAAAAAGGTCAAATGATTTGCACTTGAAGGAGAAAAAATTTTTGTCTCCCTAAAAAAAAAGGTAAAATGATTTTCACGGAGGGGGAAAAATACAAGTTTCGGTTACGGTTTCGGCCGAAACTAAGGTTGAGGCCGAATATTCGGTTTCGGCTGAAAATCTTGTTTCGGTCGGACCCTAATAAAAATAATTCAAAATATGAAGATGAATCACGCGAAACCATTTATTTCTTTTTTTTAATAAATTTTAAAAGAAAATTTCAAACACAATTAAAAGCATTTTGTTTTTTTATTTCATATCATTCAATAGAATGCATCTATTTCAAATTTATACATCATCCTAATTGATCTACTTGACATCAAAACCAAAATATTTGTGTTAATAATTAAACATGCGGTTAGAGGAAGCGGATCGAAATAAACGAAGCGTATATTATGAACAGTATATTTATTTACATATAAATAATTTAATAATTACATGGAGTATTTATATATATATATATTTATATATATATAAATTGAGAAAGTTTATATATGTTTATATATTAATTGATAGTATTTTAAATAAAATTAAGAATGAATTTTTTACATGTTTTTAAGGATATTAACAAAAAGATGATTTTACATCTTAAAAATAGAAAAGTAATATCATCAACATCAATTGAAAATATGTAGTGTGCTCAAATTGTTAGTAATGCACCACATATAAATTTAAGAAAAATTTCAGCCTTGTTAAATAATCCTAGCTACATTTACGATTATAATACATGGATTTTTTCTCTAAGAAAATACGGAAAAACACAGCACCTAAGAATCGGCGGACTCAGCAGACATTTGTTCGTTTTGTTGCTGTTGCTGCAGCAAACGTCGATGATGTTGTTGAAGTTGTTCATAATATCGTGAGACGAGTTGCTGTTCGAGAAGTGTGGCGGCCGTCGGACCAGGAAAGGCCGGCTGCTGCCAAGGAGCCGCTGCAGCCGCAGCCGCCACTGCAGCGGCTGGTTCGCTGCCCACTTCCTGTTCGCTTGTCACTACATCAATGTCCACCTCAGCTTCATCTTCTTCGCTACTGAACCCGACATCACTGCGACGGCGTTTAGCTGAATCGCCGTCTGCTGTAGCCGACGCACCTTCACCGCGTGGCGTTGCATCCGGTGCAAGTAACGATGCTACATCGAACTGTCTTTTACGTGTTGGTAGGGTAAATGCAGCCGCTGCAGCTGCAGCTGCTGCTGATCCCGCTGTCTGAGGCCAGCAAAGGGCAGCTGGTATTTGCGATGGTTGTGGGGGTGGCGGTGTTGCTGGAGGTGGACTTGGTGAATCGTTGCCTTCTTCATCTACAGCTAAGCCCATGTGTTTTCGAACTTTTCGTTGTGCTTTACGTCGTCGAAAATCCCCTTTTTTGAAATCCTCTACGCAGCACGGATGCACCGCCCAGAAGTGTCCTTTACCGTTTGGACTACGACCCGCTTTGATAAAGCAGTCATTGAGGGACAAATTGTGTCGGATTGAGTTTCGCCATCCTGGGCCACGCGATCGAAAATATGGATAATTGTCTAGGATATATTGGTAAATATCTGAAAGGACAAGTTTTGCTTCAGGGCTCGATAAAATTGCCATTGCAATAAGTCCAATATAGCTGTGTTGAGGTTTGGGCTCTTCAGGTTGTAATGCTCTTGGGTGGAAGAGGGACATTGAGAAGGCCGCAAGCCGAGGTCCGTATGGTGTAGCATAGCCTGGACACAGCGGCAGTGGCATCGTTGGATAATGGTGTCCAAATCGGAGTCTTTCTGCCATAGCATAGTTATAAAGTTGTAGACGGTAATGGTCGAGAGGTTGAAGAAGACCTGGAGTTGCGGCAGTGGTTGCAGAGGGTGCAGCAACCGGTGCAGCCGTAGAGCTTGGACCATGGTGTTCTATTTTGACTTGGTACTGAGGCACTGCCAGGCTTGTCGCCGGTGGAGTGGTCTCCCCTCGTTCGTTGCTACACATAAATCTTGTTTCTTGTTGCGCTTCTGACAATCAACTGACGGCCCATTTGTCCTATGCATGACTCGGCAGCCCCCACCCCAACCCCATCCCTTACTCCCCCCACCACCATAAACAACTTGGTGCGTTTTATTTGTCGGCCAATATTTGAGCACAGTTTATGAAAACGGCGGGATCTCTAAATGGGCGGGGCTTAGTGGCCAATCGACAACGTTGATTGGTCGCTTGGCCAGAGGGGAAGTGCGTGTTGAGTGAGCGCAAACGCATAGGCCACACCCAACAAATGTTGACGCAAACTTGAGACCCTGCAGTGAATCGCAGCTGACGCCATGTTGCCAAACAGCCTAGCAGTGTCCAATTTATACGCCACGCACACATGTACACACAACCAAAGGTCTCCTGGGGGAGGCGACACACACACTCACACTTCTCTCCCTCTTGCTCTCTATAGATAACTACCACTTGGAATCCCTGAGCATTGTATATACGTCAACACCAGGAACAAGACCAACAGAAACTTTATTTTCCCAATAATTTCACATGATATAGCTAAGAAAAAGTTGTTTCTCTTGAAATTAATTCTACTTAATTTTATCCGATCGTAAAGGTTATCGCGTTTTAGCGTTTACAAAATAAATTATTGTATATAAATTCAACAATCTAATTAAAGAGTATGCGTTTCTCTCTTATTCATTTATAGAGCAACCAAAGAATAAAAATAAAAAAACCTCCCTCAAGAAAGGGTGACTTGAGACAGAGCCAAAAATAAAATAAGGCAAGAACTTATGATATAACTAAATTGTAAAAATTTTATAATTTCCAACGGAACAGTACACAATTATTTAAATTATCACGTGATTATTGTTTTTGAAATTAAATTAAATTTAAATTAAAGTAAAGATGAATTATCATATTTATATTATTTTTAGATAAGTTTGTTATTTTTTGCCTTCACTACAATATTTATTATGAATAATACAATTTTTTTTGTAAATATATAAACGCTGCCAGTGCCCCTTTCTTTAATTCGCCCGGGCCTACCCCCCCCCCCTTGTTGCGGCACTGAGGGGGAAAGAAATATAAGTCTAGCTCGGGTAACTCGTGGTTGCTATAGCAATATACTCACAAATAGTGAGCATCTGAGTGAATTAGCCTAAAGCTCTATGAAGTAGTGATTGAGAAATTAAATAAATAACAATAAATACTTTTCTATAAGTATGCATCCATTCTGTATGATACTATAGTATAGAAATAACTCGAACCCTAAACTTAAGAGCCCTTAGGGACCTTTTAAATGTTATGTAGGCTTTATTACTTGGCCTCCAATCTAGTGTTGGATTTGAGCCTGTGCTAATGGCTAACATATTTGTATTAACCGTATTATATATAAAATAAATTATTAACCCCATTAATTAAAATAAGTTTTTAATTAATTGACAAACTTTGTTCATTTATTTATTTAACAATGTTTTCCATTTATCATATCGAATTCAAAATATAGTTTTATTTTAATATGAAAATAATAATAAATATTTAAATTTATGCATATAACGAACTCTAATTTTATTATGAATATTGAAATTAAAATATCGGCATACAATACGATAAACAGGATAACATTTTTCCATTTTCATATATACTGGCAAGCCTTTGAAAAATTATTTAATATTAAATTAACACCTTTATACAATTTATGATTCTTGTACTAATATAATATTATAAATTATAAAAATTGTTTATTTTTAGAAAAGGTAAAATTATTTTCTAATTTATTCTTTACTAGTCGCAAGCCCGCCTTCGGCGGGCTTTCCGCCTAGCCAGGGGGCTGCCCCCTGACCCCTTGCTCGCCTTCGGCGAGCAAGTTTATTCCCAATTTGGGATATTTCTTGTTGCAATGCAAGTGATAAGATGTTAAGGAAGGATCTTATATTCAAGCGAGGCGAGGGTACCGATTGGGAACAGCACAAAAGGGTCTGTTTATGACTGTTTAAAGGGTCAGTCACCTCTCTTCGTTTTTCAACTGCTGCGTAGCCCCCACCCCCAGCCCATAGTCAGGTAGGAAGCTGGTTCACACAGCATAAAGGACGCTCTCTAATTTCTAGCCAATTTGTTGATTTTGTGTTCCCATATTGAAGAAATTTGATTATAATTAATTTTCCAAAACATTTAAGAGATTCAAATTATTACTACGTTACTCCCAGAGCCATATACTATATGTATACTTAATTTCAAATGGATTCATTGGAAATTGTGGATTTCTATAGAACATATACATACATATTTACATACATACATACATTTTTCCCATTTCATTTTTATATATATAGATTAATACAAATGATTCATTAATTTATTTTAAAAAAGAAAGAAGACACAGAGGTTATTAATATTTTTCTAATTAAAAGAAGAATCCATTGCCACAAACTTATTGGATCTAGTCTAGCTAAACAAGTAGAGAGAGAATTTCACTAGAACTAATAATCCGACTAGTTCATTATATAGTTATAAAAAAAGAGCGCAGATGTTTTAGGCCTAATTACCCGAATGCAGGTATTATGAGTTTTTCAAAATGTTTCTTATAGTAAGAATCAAATATATAATTTTCTCATTTAAGTAATTAAAAAATTAAAATTATAAACAAATATTTTTATTAAGAGTAAATAAAAAAATATGAATTGTAATAGTAAATAATACGCCTATTAATTATTAAATACTAATTTAATATTTTTTAAGGGTGGGCCAAACGTCATCTACGGTCCGAATCGAGGTTTATTATTTGAATATTAATATATTATATATCTCGAAAACTATTTAAACAATTTATTAATTTATTTGCACAAATTTCAGGCTGAAAATAGGCTACTCTCGGCAACCAAGCAAGTAAAGAAGCAAATGTTGGTACTGTCCTCGTGATAAAAATCAACTCTTATTTCAAATGGCAATAGATAAGTTATTGTAAACTCTTTATTTAAAAAAAATAATAATACTTATTATTTTTCGCAAATGCCCTTATTAAATTCATATATTATTCGGTCTATCGATATTGCAATCACTAACACCACAATCCCGGAAATCCTAATTTAAAAAATCCCTATTTAATTAAAGAACAATGATTTTCCTACTAGACCTTGGCCTAATAACAGGAAAATGAAGATTATGATAAATAGTCTATATAAGAGCGAAGCAAGAGGCTTTGGCATGAGAGAAAATCGAATATAGAGGGGGATGTCAATCAGACTAGAATTCCCTAAAAACAAGTAAACAGATGATAAATTATTAGGTCGATAGAGATAACGCTCTCATCTGTCAATCTCTAAGTTTTCTTTTAAAAAAATCTCTAAAAGAGTTGTTTTTAAAAAATTAAGAATTAATTAAATTCTAGATAAATTCATAAAACGAAATATAAGATAAAATTTGATTTATGGATATTGGTCTCGGATTCAAAGTAGCAAGAGAGTCAGTCATAGACCTAGACTAATAAAAATAAAACCAATAAAAAAATTTCGGTGCTAAAGACCGTACGACTCCAGTGAAAACTTCTATGTAATCGATTCTAAATAATAAAATAGACTCTCTTGCAAAAATTCTGTTCCCGGTGAACCCCGGAACCCGTGGCTCAGAGTTTCTCGTGACTAGGGCCCCGGGTTCGCTTCCCGTCCAAACTGAAAAAAAATTATTTCATTTAAATTGGCTACCAATCATTTGAAATAACTAGGGATGGGGTCTAAATGGCCTTAGATGCCGAAAAAAACCTTAAATAAATAATAAATAAAATCATTGTGTGGTTTTATGAAACCACGATGCAAGTGAAACTTTTTTCGGATCATAGGCGTTTAACTGAAAATTTTCAGAATTAAAATCGCGTTTTTAATCTTAACTTAATAATTGGAAAATGGGATTAATAATGGGAAATCAATAGAGGCATATTAAAAACTGTGAACAATATTTATTTAGCAATTGAAGATTTGAATCATTTTAAATTATTTTAAAAATTATAGTTTATCAATGAGGAAAAATTAAATCTCACAATTATTTTTTATAATTCGTATTATATATTAAATTTCAACTTTCCTATTTTTGTCGTCACGGCTTGTAACGCGACATGCTGATAGAAGAGCGAAAAAATTTGAGGGAATAAAATAGAAGTTAAAAAAGTTTTCACTTGAATAAACAAAAAAATTAATTTTGAATAAATAAATTTAAAACATGTCCCAATACCTACCAAATAGAGTCTGGTGGGAAAATTAAAGTCCACCCATGCGTTTTCTACATGTTTTTAAGAAATTGAAAATCTTTCCAGGTTCGAGTTACAAAAGTTGTCATTAACAATTAAGTAATCACTTGTAGAAAAAGAACTCGCGTCTTTAATTTTGTCTCAGACCTTTGTATCAAATCCCCCCTCCCCGTCTCTAGGCACCAAAAGATTTTTTCCCTGTCATAATGACCAATGACAAAAAATGATATCGGCCTCGTTGATAAAACACCTGGCACAAGGCTGGAAGGATTCCAGGCCAACTGCATGAACGCCATGAGGATTTGGTTTTATCTTTAAAATTATAATATTTCATTTTTTTTTTATTTGATGATAAGAGGAAGAAGAAAACTGGTATAAATAAAGGTTTAGAATTTCAATGAACTCGCTACTGTAGGCCTACTTACCAGTATTTCCTAAGTAAACTGTCAAGAGCAGGAGGCCGAGTTTCGAGTTATGGTATTGAATTTTTCCGCCTCCCTCAGTTTCAGAATGAGAAGGAAGTTTTATTTTTTCATAGATATACACCTGAAAATAAACAATTTGTATTAATTTTTTAAATAAATTTTTTAGAAAAATATAGTAGTCATCATATTTATCAAGAAAAAAAAAATTTCAAAAAATAATTTCAGATGAAAGGTGGAAAAACACGAGAGCAGGTAAACATCGAACCCTAACTTGACAAATTTATACCAACACATTTTAAGATATCCATCTGAATCAACAAAACATTTGCCAACTCAGGACTCGATCACTTGTTAGGACCGTCAAATATCAACAACAGTTAAGGAATTCTTGATATTTAACAAAACAAAACAATGAACTGAATATTTGTATTATTATTAAACTCTGTACAGAGAAACGTTTCGGTGCCTACTTTTATTAAGAACCATCTTGAGACATTTTTAAAAACATACAGAGTGTATAAAGGCCTACAAGAAACAATTACATGAGATCTTATATGATAATTAAAAATCTGGTGTAATTAACGCACAGTCGAGAGATACTGTATTTAGTTTTCCATAGCATCTTAGTTAACTTGACCACTTGCACTTCTTATGTAAAAAATAAATAAGTCAATTGATTTAAAATTTCCATAGGCTCTGTATATTTTAAGTGTTGACTGCTTCAAATAAACTGTGGTTTTTTTTTGGAACGAAATTCTTTTACGCGGCTTACTGAAGGATGAATTGGTAGAAATCGTCACGTAACAAAAACACGTTACAACGCCCGAGCGCCGGCGGAGGAAGACGAAGCTAGCCGAAGCCTTGGCGAGGACACGCCTACCCCCCCCTCCGGCTATTCTTTCTATCTCTCTATATTATTTAAAAAAGAAAATAATTATTTATTTTTAAAACAAATAATTCCTTTCTTTTTTAAATAATATTCATATTAAAGTATATTCGGAGTTGAAGATAAGGCGTGAGGAACTTCGTTCCTGGCGGGGTTCAACTATTTTTTATATGCTCATTAAAAAGTATATCAGTAAAATTTTTCGTGGAAATTGTTTGAAGTACGTTTGAAGTTTACTGATAAAGTATTTCAGATTTTTCAAATTCATTTTCCGACTCTTCCATCCATAGAGCCAATGTTAAATCCCTATAGGGATTCGCATGTTAATTTCGATTCAGAAGGGGGTCCCCTTTAGAACTTTTTACACATTAAAAAAAAAAAATTTTCCAATTCTTTTGAAATTTTATATTTAATTATTTAGTATTTTCTATTGCATATAAAATATCATAAAATATCCAAAGATGAGATTGAAATTTTGCAAAATAACCATTCTTTATTTCAAGCAGTCAACATTTAAAATACACAGAGCCTATGGAAATTTTGAATCAATTGACTTTTTTACTATTTTTAAATTATGAATTGCAAGTGGTCAAGTTAATTAGGGTTCTAAATATATGTCGACACAAAAAATCTGGTGTGGCAGGCACGGTGCTGTGCGTCAGTCACACCAGATTTTTAGAAAGGATTGAAGGTGGTTTTTAAAAAAATACCAAAACTTGAATAAACATTCAGAGGGAGTCTTTTCATCAGTCACAGCCTCTATACCTACCACGTACATAGAATTTTTATATAACAGTTAGTAAGCCCTATTCATAAAAGTAATTTATTATTTGAAGTTTGTATTGTCAAAGGAATGATTAGTTAAACCAATACATGACAATGGCATTAATCTCAAATCACGATATGGACGAGTGGTAGCCGATAGGTTTCATTTAATAAATACAGTATATTTTATTTAATAATTCGTAACATTAATATTTAGTTGGCTTCCTGCTATAGTCATGTCTATATGATAAAATATTTTTGTAGGTTTCTTATATTCAAATATTATTCATAATGCTTAAAGTATTCTTGCCTGTTGAAAACAGATGTTAACTAATAAAAGAAACTTTAACATCTCGAGTGGCGTTAATTAAAGATCGTTTTGTTGTTTATGTGTTTAAACCCGAAGGTAATGGCGGAAATGACAAAGGAGAATTGAATGAACCCTCGGAGAAGGCGAAACCGAAATGGACACAACTTAGGAATAAAGAAAAGTATATAAGAGAGATGGGGGAGGGGGGGGAGAGGGGGACTTGATCCCATCAGCTTCTTAAAAAGAAAAGAAAAAATTGTTTGTTTTTGCTTTAAGAGAAGAAAGTAATAAGTAAATAATATTAAACATTTAAAAATAAAGGTCCATCAGTGACGTATTTATAAGAGGAAAAAAAAACTGAATAAAATTGAAAAAATCAAAATTAAAACAGAAAAAGTTTGTGAAAGAATTTATAAATAATATTCAAAATTATTTGAAATTTATAACAAGAAAAAATTTGAAAAAATTCAAGTTCAAGGTAAATGAAAGTTTTGTATTTTTTTTTTAGAGCAGAGTTTTCCATATCCCGGGACCCTGTAACGGATCGCCAAGAAAAATAAATAATAAATAAATATTTATTATGAATCGTTATTGTACATTTTTTCTTATAATATTGCATTGTTTATTAAGCTTTTTTAGCTGATTACACTAATAATTAATAAAAAAATATTAATTTGTTATACATACCCTGGCCAAATTTTTTGACGCACTGCGATTTTTTGCATATATGTATAATTACGTATTAACTTAGGCCCTATATTTGATTCAATTACTATCATGTTTATTTATAAAACTTATTGTTTTATTGGATTTTATATCTATTTTTATTATATGACAAAATTGAGCGCAGAGTATAGCGTACAGGTACGAACCTGTTCAGTCGCGTTCTGGCGTTCCACAAGCTTGGCCGTGCTATTGTTGCTTTCTTCGTTTCCTTTCTAATTTCGAATTATTGACTTCAAAAGCAACTTTACAACCAGATATTACTAATATTAAAATTTATATTACAATTGGAAGATTGTTGCTGGACCAGATGTATAAGGAAAGGAGCTGAGAATAAAAGCCAGCATTTGATGGACTCCTCTCACATCATCCATCCAATGCTGGCTTTTATTCTCCGGTACTTTCCTTATTAAAATTTATGTCACAATACCGTATTTTTGTTTTAATTATTAAATTAAATACTTTTAGCAATTACCATGTCTTATTTGTGATGCACCTATTTTATTAAGTTGACCACACGTATATAATATATTCATAACAATTTCTATAATAAATTTGATAGTAATCAAAATTTGCTGTAGTGCGTCTAATAAATTGGCCAGGGAATGTATATCTCTAATAAAACAAGGAAAAGAAGTCCTGGTTCGAGTCCAGGAACGGCAAATTACCTTATCATAAATTTTATATTGACCAGTCTATGGTGACATTTTTACTTTTTATACTTATTTTGCAATATACAGTACAGGCTATGTCGAGAGTTAGAAGGGGAGGGGGATTTTTTATCTTTAAAGTGGAAATTGAAAATAAGAGACGCAAACTATTTAAATTCGTTCAAAGAAGTTAATGTCATATAAAAATTGATAAATTAAAAACACTAAGTTATAAGTTTCAAAAATTTATTAAAAAAATGAGCATTTTTAACACTTAGACTAATTTGCATTTGATACTCATGTGAGTGACATCATCAGAAGTGATTTAAGCGTCTAGTGATGACACAAGAGTCTTTTCTATTATCATACCACGGATACCTTCAAAATCTCGACATCGAATTTTTGATATGAATCCAATACTCTATATATAATAACATATATATAAAGGTAAGAGAAATAAGATATAAGAAGTCAATTTTTTTCATAATTTATCATCAGAGAGGTAAAAGTTTCTAATTAATGGATAAGTTTGTTTGGGTGCATCCTAGGTGTGCATAGATGACGCAAAACTGGCAGGGAGGAGAGGGCCCGTCAAGAGAAACGAAGGACAAGGGCAAGAGCAAAAAAAGGGGGACAACCAGGGGGCACCAAACAGAAATGTTTGAAACGGCAAGGGGCGTCACCCTGCGATTGTCATTCAATGCTGTCGGTACGCTCTCTCTCTCTCTCTCTCTCTCTCTCTCTCTCTCTCTGCTTTGCTTTATTATACAACACCAAAATAAAACTGTTCACGCCTCTAAAATGTGAATTACGATTATTATTATTATTTTTTATCTCTTTATAAAATATTAAATTACTACCCTTTCAAGGCCCATTCAGACCAGCTATGAGCGTGATAGAAATTTGATTGGTTTTTCAACTTGGGGGCGAGTCGAGAGCGAGCGAGACAGAGAATGCGAGACGTTAATGCAATCAATTTGTTTGATACTATTATATATGAAAAATTACTGCATCTACTCTCTTTATGCTATGCTTCGATTAAATGGTAGGCTGGTTGTCTATTATTATTATTGTATATAAAAAAAGTCCATTCCTTGATCTCTGTGTATTTCAATTTTATTTTTCAAATGCCTTTTCCGCCCATTCATTCCTTCCTGTTAAATCCTATGCAGACGGAGCTAAGAGGGGGGATTCCCCCCCTCCTCCAGGTTGGAAAAATCAACGACTAGTTGACAAAATAATATTTAATTGAAATTTTAATTTTTCTTTATTCCTAGGGTCTACAAACAATTTTCAAATAAATATGTTTATTTATTAAATCAAAGGGAGGTAAGGGACAAAAGGAATCAATAAATCTAAATCTAAAATCTATTATTATTTTACTGGATCATTATGAACACAAAAAAAATTTTTTTGGTCTATTTTAAAAGGAAAAAATGTTATAATTGAATGCAGAGAAGAAGCCTCGGTCATACATGCATTGCTGAGTGCCTGTCTGTCTGTCACGTCACATTCTATTTGATCAATTTCCCGTTGGAATTTCGAAATAGCTCAAAAAATTCTTAAAAACCCAATGAGAAACTTTGAGTTCTATCTCGCCTTAAGAAAAATTATTAATATAAAAATATAATAATTAAATCACTCACAAATTGTTAATTATATTATCTTTTTATATATTTTATCTTGCCTATATATGAAATATATAGTGAGTAAGTATTGATATCATGTCGAAAATTCGATCTCGAGATTTTGCTGGAGATCCCCTGAGTCCAAAAAAGTGGGCCCCACAAATAGTCTGTGTGTGTGGACACTTTTAAGCATGAAGAAAATGAGCTGACGAAAGTATTAGTACTTTACTGTTTATTCAGTTTTTTTCGATTTTCTCAAAATTCTCTCTAAGGATTTTGATTAAAATTCACAAATCAATTATTTTTAGATGCTCTTTAAAAAGTAAATTAGTAAAATTTTTCATGAAAATTGTTTAAAGTACACTCTTCTGATGTAGTATTTCAGATTTTTCAAATTCATTTTCCGGCTCTTCCTTCCATAGAGCCAATGTTAAATCCTTATGGGGATTTATTCGCATGTTAACTTCGATTCAAAAGGGGGTCCCCTTTGGAAATTTTTACACATTTAAAAAATTTTTTCCTAATTATAAAATATGATATTTTTATATAATTTAATTTTGTATTTATTTAAGATTCTCTATTGTCTATAAAATATTCATATTATTAAAATTTTGAAAAATAACCATAGTTTATTTCTAGCAGTCAACATTTAAAATGCAAGTTTGAAACTAAGGTGGTATGGGAAATTGAATATAACTCGACACAAAAAATCTGGTGTGACAGCACGGTGCACAACTTTCTCTTACCGAAACTAAGAGATTTGTGTGCTTTGCGACCAGTCAAATTAGATTTTTTTTCCTTTGAGAGTTCTATATAATAATCTATCCTCATTTAAACCTGGTTCGTATTTTTCCAAATTAAAAGGTAGATAACGAGAAGCGAATCTCTAACCTCTAGAGAAAGATGCGATACCTATACCTCTGTGCTGCAGACCAAGATCTGAAATATTTCAGAGCTTATGAGATATTCAATTAAAAATTTTTCAAAATGTTGATTAGTAAAGACCGGACAAAAAAGCATAAAAAAATGGAAAAAAAAGTGCTTAAAAAAGCATAAAAAACTTGAATAAAAAGTTGTTAAATAAGCATAAAAGTTAAAAAAAAAGCATCTCATAAGCAATGGCGTATACAAATTTTTTTTTAAATAAACTAAATTTATTCCGCCCCGTCCTGCGAAAAATTTTGTTTTTGCGGATCCAAATTTTTTCACCCTGCGGAAAAAATTTTTTTTACAAGGCTATATTTTTTCGCACTGCGGGGTTTTTGGAAAAATTTTTTTTTGGGCCCCCCCCCCCCCCTCTTATATACGTCCCTGGTGTATGCGTGTGTGAATGGGAAAAAAGTGTTTTTTTAATAAAAAAAAAAAAAATTATAAATATTCGTAAAATAAGTTCAAATAAGCACGAAAGGGGCCCGCGGGGCGGGTGTAGAGGTTAGCGTGCTAACCTCATATACCAAACGTCGCGGGTTCGGACCCCAGGCAGTCCGATGATTTTATTTAAGCCATCTGGATACCAGATGGCTTAAATAAAATGCCTGGACCCTAATATATATAAATTCATAAATAACGGTTATCGTAAATGTCTTATATGGCCTGAGCTGCCGAAAAGACAGTGTGAATGTGTGTGTGAGTGTGAGTGTGAAAGAGAAAAAAAGTGTGAATGTTTTTAAAACAAATAAAACAAACAAGCACGAAAGGGAAAAAAGCATGAAAACTCAAAAAAAGCAAAAAAAGCATAAAAATGCAATCTCACTGCACTTAGTTTTTCCTAATTCGTATAGAAATTAAATATCTAATGGCTGCTTATAAAATTCAGCAATAAGCATTTTGCTTAAAATTCGGTCTCTATTGATTAGAATATTTTCTTATATAGTGAAGTAACTTATTCATTAACATAGTTTTATTTTTTTTATTTTATGAATCTAATGAAACTTTCACTAGCTTTATATACAGCTGATGCTCTATTATTTTGTTTAGATTATTTTTTTTATTATAACAATATTGGTCCGTCCCCCTCCCCCCCCCTCTTAAGGAGACCTCTGTTTGATAATAGGCCACACTCCCATCTTCTTTCTGTCCATTCAAGGGTCAGGCTTGAGAATAAATAAGCATTACATAAAATCAAAATAAAATTCCGTTTTTTTTTTCTTGAAGAGTTTTGGTATTTTGAGCCGGCAAAGGGAGATAGGGCTTCTCAAGGCCTAAGGGCCCCTCGGCCCTTCCCACCTTTCAATGCGTTTTTATTTTGAAAAGAAACCCAATACACCAATCAAATTTTATTCAAAGATTTCTAACAAAATAGAGCTCGACTAAGTGAGAGATTAGCTTATTTTGACACTGCATTGAAAAGTTCTTTCACAATCCAATTGACAATTTATCGTGGCTGGAAACTCTATAGCGCTCTTTATAACACAAAGCATTTGGTTGCATTTGTGTCAAGACCTCTTAGAAGATCAAGTATTGCTTAAAAAGTTAAATGAGAGCGCAGTCTACTCTCTAAAGACGGCCAATTTCCTTCCAAATCCTTTTCAATTAGAAAAAGCTACAATTAATATTCTCAAGGGTATTAAAGGGATTCTTAACATCTCTAGTGATTATAATAATATTATTATAAATAATTTAGTGGTTGTCAGCCAAAAAATTTAGAAATTCATATCGCAAAAAATAAAAAAAAAAAAACCTTTAAAAGTTAAAGTTACTGAATTTTATAAGCAACCTTTAGATATTTAATTTTCTACACCAATTACGCAAAACTAAGTGTAATGAGATGGTTTTTTTATGCTTTTTTTTGAGTTTTTACGCTTTTTTCCCCTTCGAGCTTATTTTAAGTATAATTTTTAAAAATAATTCGGCAAAAACGTTCATGTAAAGCAAATACTTCGGTAACTAGGTAAATCCCGCCTTCGATGGGCTTTGAGTCTAGTCGTGCGGGCTTCGCCCCCTGGGCCTCCCTACTCTGGCTCGGGCCCGCTTGCGGGGGCCTCGCCCACCAGCACACGACTTTTCTGTTAATTTCGTTAATTTAAAGTTGCATTCCGTACTTGTTTACCAGAATATAGGTCTATATATAAATAAAAATTTTAAGTAAAGTATTAATTTTTAAAATTTTAAATTAAAAATAAAATTTAATATTTTTCTCAAATCTCGGGGTGGCGAGTAAAGGGGTTAATTACCCCATCCATGTATCCGCCATTGGTGTGTGTAGAGCTTTTTTGTTGCTTATCAGATGCATTTTATCAAATTTTATACTTATTGAACAATTTTCATTCAAAATTTTTATGTTTTTTTAAGCACTTTATTTCCATATTTTTGTCCTTTTTTTTGTCCGGTCTTTACTTATAACTTTAGCCCGGATTTTTATGCAGCCAAAACCGCTAAATATGCAATATAATATTCAGTAAAAGTATTAAAATATGCAATATATATCACAAAAATATCAAGTAAATGGCTTCCAATTATAGATAAAAATGATTTCTACTGGTGTAAAACTAATGGTGTTTTGTTTTTGTTGAAGGAAATAGTGAAAAAACAAAAATTGGTCTCTAAATTTAATGTAAAAAATCTGGTGTAACTTATCGCACCTTTTATAAACAGAGAAAAATATTTATATTTTGTTTCCATGGCAACCATTTCTCCCAACTTCCCTATGTAGTAAAAGAGTAAAGTAGTCTTCAAACAATTTTGAAAGGAAAATGAGAATATACATTTTAAAGAGCATCTAAAAAAAAGTAATAATTGATTTTTGAATTTTAATCAAAATTGTTGGAGCAAATTTTGAGAAAATCTATTAAAAAATTAAAATAAAATAGAACTTTTACCGAAAAATGTAAAAATATTCAAAAAGTTTTAAATATGCAACTTTATGCAATATGCAAAAATATGCAATATAGAATTTGAATTCTAGTTCCAAGGGGGCAGGATTCGGATAGAAAATTGGTTTTCCGGGATGTACATGCTAGCAAATAGAATATGTATAGAAATCCGGGCTTTACTATACGAGATATCATATCATATATGATTGGTTATGGTAGGTTTAATTCGTGTAAAGGACCCGGCAATTTGAATTTATCAGTAGCGAATTATATGAGCTCCCCCCTCCCCCCTTACCTCCCACTAAAAAAAACATTTACACGTCTCTGATTTTATAATTGAAGAGATGTTGATTGCTTTCTTAACTAAAAGACCGTCCATCTTTAATTATACAACATGTTTAATTGTAAAAAAAAAAAAAAAAAAAAACAAAGGAAGGAAGAAGTTAGAAATAAAAATAAATAAATAAAAATCAAAAATAAATTTCTTCTAAATGTTTGTTATCATTATAACTATTTGTTATGTTGTTATAAAGAGAATTTCAGGTGTGTTTTTTTGCTGTCTGGGTGGTATGTTTTCAGTTGGAAAAATATTAAAAGAATCCCGAATGTAAGAGAAATAACAGATAAGGTGACTTGGCAGATATGCTTTCTAAACAATATTCCTTCAGAATTTATTTATTTTTTTTTTTGTGTTTGAATATTTATTTTTCAAATATTATCTTTATCAATATTCGTTAACTAAAAACCCAATGGGAAAGTTTAAGAAAAAAATTCTTTTCCTTATCAAAATGTTTATTGACTGAGATTTATATTCTTATAGGCTGCTTTTTAATTTCTTATATAAAATAAAATTTGCATGATTAATACTCTTTAAAGAACTGGGCGAGAGGGGGAAGGGCGGCTTAGTGCACTTTTAGAAACGGATATCCCTTAAAAATTATTTTTATCTTATTCATTCAATAAAAGAATGGAGACGAAATATAAAGAGATGAAAGAATTTAAAAGAAAAAGTATTTGATTTCGAATAAAGTAATTTAATTTCGTTCGGGTGTATTGCAATATTTCATCTTGCTTGAGGATTTAAAATGGCAAATGTTTTTTTTTTGCCCGGTGTTAAGAATGCCATTTGGCTCGCCAAAGAAGGAGAGATTGGGGGGGAGGGGGCTTAAAAAACCCTCCTTTGTCATCTACCCTTCATCATTCGCCAAAGAACCATTCTGTGTTCGAGTTCCGCCATCAAAAAATACATTTTTATTTAAGCTTATAAATAAATTAATGTTTAAAGGAGACCGTATAATTTTTTACTTTCTCTCACCTATATATGTGAGAAAGTATTGCGATTATGTTAATAATTCCAGATACATGTTTTGAGGTCCGTTGAGTCCCGCAAATTGGTCTGTGTGACCGTATGGACATTTTTAAGCATGAAGGAAATGAGCTACGCGGTTGAAATTTTATTTTTAATTTAGGATAGGCCGTAAAAATGAGCTTTTAAAGAAAATTGGCCAAAAAGTACTAGCACTTTTTATTAAGTTTTTTTTGATTTTCTCAAAATTCGCTCTAACGATTTTGAATAAAATTCATAAAGTTTGGAACTAAGGTGCTATGGGAAACTATTAAATATATTTCGACACAAAAAAATATGCTGTGCGACCAGTCACACCAGATTTTTATACTTTGCTCTTAGTATTTTTATTTGTTTAAGCATATACAAATAAATATATATGATTTTGCAGCTTTATTATAATATGGAATATAGATATTAATCTATACATTTAATGATAATTAATACAAGTGCTGCACAAAAACTCACTATCCCAACTCTGGTTTTGGCATTAGAGGCCATTTAGTCCTATTTATTTCAAATGCTTGCTAGCCAATTCAGTTGAAAGAAATTCTTCTCTCTTGGGACGGGAAGCTAAGCTTCGACCTCAAGCACATGATTTACTTCTGCGCTACGGGCCAACTATTATTAGTCCCTATAATATTATATATTATAAAATATGCTTAATATAAAAATCGTTTAAAAAGTAAAGCGAATTTTGAGAAAATTGAAATAAACTGAAAAAGTGCATTAGTAAAGTACTTTTTGGCCGATTTTGTTCAAAGCTTCGTTTTATGTCCCCGGCGGGTGCCTAACTAATAAGTTGATTTCGTCAGCATATTAAAAAGCCAAATAACCAAAAATCATCCCATAAAAAAAAACAATTTTAGGTAACTATTGATTACAAGGGAGAGGGGAGAATGCCTAAATTGCCAAAAATTTGCTTGACTAATACTTGATTAGCCCTTATGATTAATTAATAAATCCAGACGCTTAGAAATGGAATAACACCAGGTGTTATTTATTAAAACTTTTTTTTTATTTTTTTGCTTTTAATGTAACCGTTTTAGTCATACATTAGTTTGATCAAAGGTCTCATGGCACCTGAGAATTGAACCCAGGATCTCCAGCCTTTCCTTTAAGGTGCGCGTCTCGGGGTGCTTATTTTGGGAGATTCCGCGGCCACAATTTTGAAGCTATCGACCTCAATTTTTTTTTAATTAAAGCTATTTAAAATATCTACAACTTGTATAAGCCCTTTTTTTGACTTTAGAAAAAATGAATTTTTTTTTAGATTAATCGCTTCAAATAAAAGACATTTTTAAAAAATCCGCTCTATATCTTATAGATAATTAAATTAGTAATCATTGTGTTAAAAAATAAATAATTTTCTACCCTTAATTAATTAGCTGGAAACTTTAAAATAAAATGGAATAAATCCCTTGTATTCCTATGGGAAAAACTAACTCCATCTCTTGCCGCCTCGAGTAACTTGGTAGTCAATCGTGTTGTAACGGCTTTTCGAGACGCCCACCTTAAGCATCGGTGTGCTGCTACCCTTGCCATCGGACCTTCGACCAACACCAAATAATAATTTAGACTTTCACGATTATTGTTATTATAACTAAAAGACATTGTTTGGCTTAAATCGTGGTTTAATTTAATAATAATAATCAACAAAATGTAATTAAATACAATAAACGTACAATACGTTTCGGCTACTAATTCCCCAGAGAGCCATGCGTAGAATCAATCACCCATATATATACTTTTCATAAATGAATTTCAAAGTAAATTTGCTTTTGAATAACAAGAAAATAATTGATATATATATACTGTATGTATAGATGAGTTTGAATGCGTTTAATCAGCATTAATTTTAATTGCATAGAGCCATCAAATTTGCCTCCCGCTTTGAATTAATTAAATTCGCGCACAAAAGGAAAAAAAAGGTTTCCTAGTGTTTGTGTAAATACTTGCGTAAACGACGGAACCCCGTTCAAAGTCTCTAATTATATTCAAAGTCTGTGAAGTCAATGAAAATGAGGTGAAGAATTTGTACTTTATTCGTTTAACTTTCTAATTAAAAGGAAATTAAAATAAAAAAAAAATTAATAAAATAAAAAGCAGTATACCAGGTATTAATAAATAAAAATTTGCTAAAGTATTTTAAAGAAAAAAGAATTATTTTTAAAATGTGTTTGTCTGGCCATTCTCAAGAGTCGCGGAACCCCCCTGCGGGGGGGGTGGTAGAATCCCTCCCACATGCAAAACACCAAACCCCGTTCCTTCACTTTTAAATAACTTATACAGTGGTACCTCGAGATACGAGTTTAATTCGATTCTTAACCTTGCTCGTATGTCAATTTGCTCGTATCTCAAAGCAATTTCGCCCATTGAAATTAATTGAAATGCCATTAATCCGTTCTTCTTCTGATTTGCCAACAAAAAATATGCACAATATAGCTTAAGTCCCTAAATATGCCAAGCTCGTATCTCAAATTTTCGCTCGTATGTCAAAACAAAACTTTGCTCGCTCCACAGCTCGTGTCTCAAATAACTCGTTTGTTGGGGCTCTCGTATCTTGATGTACCACTGTATCTATTTAAAAAATCTTTTTTTTTTATAAAAAAATAAAATGAGGTACACCCAGAACCCTCGCCATTCCTTTTTTGCCATTGCAAAATAGAAAACAATGAAAAATCAAAAGAAAAGATAGAGAGGTATAGTGAGCGCCACAATTAAGTCCTCACCTGATAGCCTTAAGTATATGGTATAGTATATGGTGAATGGTGAAATAATTTTAAATATGAAAAGGTAAAATAAAATCATCTGTACCAGATTTTACGTTTTACCCTTTCGGTCATTAAAATTATTTCACTATACACCATATACTTAAGCCTCTAGCTATCATGTGGGGACTTAATTGTGGCGTTCACTGTACACACCAGAATTTACTCTTGGGGGGGGAAGGGGGGTTATGATTTTTTTTAAAGCGTCTCTTATACTGTTTTTTGATTTCACAGGGGAGCAATTTTAAACTTTGACCAGCTACCATAAATCAGAATTCCTTTTAAATAATTCGATTTTTTTATAAGAGTCTGATATTGATTGGAATATGCTTTAGAGTCACACAAGAGTTTTCGGCACATGCACGCATTTTCCGTGCAACGGACTTAATCACTTGTTCACCCAGTATTTAGTCATTTACTCACAGCATTATGAAACAACTTTGTTGTAGTATGAAAAAGACTGGGTGTATGTGTGTGTGAATGTGAGTGTGAATGAGAAAAAAGTGTGTGTTAAAAAAAAATAAATAAATAAATAGTATTAAGTCGATTCCATTATGTATTTAATTTTAGATTATTAATACTATTTAAAATTGATTAATGTAAAAAGTTTCTATGCTTCTAGTATTAAATATAACCATAAAAGAACTTTAATAATATTTCCGTTTCAATTTTTGAATTATAAACGTAAAATTATTTTATTAATATAAATAGTGCATAGATTAATTTGCAATCATGTGTCAAGAGACTTTGAAGCATTTTTACAAATATAATTGGACTTATAGAATTTTGCAATAATCATTTTTTATATTTTATTGTTTATTCTCTAAATTAGTCGTATTTTTAGAAATAATTTATGAATATCTGCAATAATTACAGTATTTACTAGAACAAAGAAAAAAAATGATATATAATCTAATAAAAATAATTTAAATCAGAAAAACTTTAATGTTGATTTTCTCAAATCTCAGTACATGGCGCTTGACACACAATTGCGTAACAGGGTCCATATATGCAAGAGAAAAGTAAAAATTATTAGCTTTTACAAATTTTTATAAAAATGTGCCGGTATTGTTGGAGAAAATGACGTCAAATATTTAACATAACAATATACTAGTCCCTCGGCGGACATTGTGCCTAGTTATAATATATTATTATATGGATTTTCCTGTTTTTGAAGTGGAAGGGTGATAGATACCCCGATGTTGTGAACATACCAGGAACAGGGAGGTTTGCAGGGGGTGGGGAGGTGGTGGTGGACCCAGAGATGACACCCGATCCCGAAAACAACCCAACGGGAACAAACAAGTAGCTCTCTCGATCCAGGACGGAACTCCTCAGCTCGCCTCTCTCTCTCTTCCTGCTAGTGTAAAATTGCCTCACAAACAAACAACTCTCATACACAAAGAGAGGCGAGTGAAGGAGAAAGGAGTGGGGGAGAGTTCGTTTAACTTTTTATATATTTTTTTTTAAAGGTTTTTCCATCTTACCTTTCTAATTTTATTTTAATATTTCAATTAACTTCTTATTTGAACTCTTCTTTAATAATATGGTTTTATTAACTGTTAAATATTCTATAATTTAACAGCACAAAAGACTCTTTTATATTCATTCAGATGGTAAACGTTATTCAGTTTTAAAAATATTTAAAATAACTAAATCATTTTTCACAAAGGCAAATAAATCCTTTGAAAAAGCAAGCCAATTTTTAAAGACATAACAACAGTTCAAAGTTTAATGAAACACAAATTAAAGAGCTTCACTCGAGGCTATTTCAAGAGGTGATTGACTAAGCTTAGCTGTAAACAAAGCCCGGGACCCGAAGCATTCAATTACCGACTACCAAACACGATTAATTATTCAACACTATTACGACATGGAAGAGGCCACTTTGAACTTCAAACAAACACAAATAGGTATAGGTATAGGCCTGCCTGCCTTCTATAAAAAATTCTAATAGCGACATTATCCTGCTCTCTAGGATAAAGACGAAAATTCATTACATTCTCATACTCTTTTTAAAAATACAAAAGAAATGGAGAATTTTATTTCTTGGTATTTTTAAATAAAAAATCTGGTGTGACTAGTCGCACAGCACACAACTTTCTCTTACCTTCGGTAATTGAAAATTGTGTTCTGTGCTTGTCACACCAGATTTTTTGTGAGGAGATATAGGCCTATTTACTGTCCGACAGTATGGTACATTTGAATTCAAGATGTAAAATTTAAAAGCAGAAAAATATTTATATTTTGTTACCATGGCAACCATTTCCTCTCTTTCCTATTAAGTACAAGAGTAAAGTGGTTTTCATAAGATTTCAAGCAGGGCCGGATCTAGGGGGGGGGGAGAGTGGGGGCATGTGCCCCGGACGGCAGATATCAGGGAGCGGCAATTAAAGAAAGATTTACTAAAAAAAAAAAGGATTTGGATTCAGGGGACCTCAAAACGTGTATATCCATCAAAATCTCGACAAATTTTTGACATGAATTTAATACTTTCTCTCTCAATATATAGTCTACATATATAGGAAAGAGAAAGCAAAACTACTGGCTACCACGAAGAAAGAACTTATAAAAATCTCGCAGTATAATCAAAAAGACTGTCTAAAATGGAGCATATATTGAAAATTAATAGCTATTTAAATGAATAAGTTGAGGATGTATCAAAAACCAAATGTGCGCCCTTCACGGCATTGCGCATTGCGGGGAGACACTTAAAACTCTCAGAGTGAGCGCGAGAGGAGTGAGCAGGGCTCGAACCCTCGCTGCATTTTTTGAGAGGCCCAGGGGAGTGCTCACGGAGTCCCAGCAATTCATATCAGCCGATTCATTTTGAGGTATTTTATTTAGAATAATATAAAGTTTTTTTAAAAATCAGAGCCCTTGGGGGGGGGACGAATTTCCCCTGCCCCCCCCCCCCCCAAATGCCCTCACTGCCATGGCAACTATTTCTCTTATCTTTTTCCTATAAAGTACAAGAGTAAAGTGTGCTTCAAAATATTTCAGGGGCAAAATGAGAATATATATTTTAAAGAGCATTTGAATTTTAATTAAAATCGTTGAAGCGAATTTCGAGAAAATCGAAAAAAACTGAAAAAAATCTGGACATCGAATTTTTGACATGATCGCAATACTTTCTTTCTCTATATATTTCATATAGGCTAAGAGAAAGTAAAATACATCTCCGAAGTAAATACCAGTACTTTTTGGCTCTATATATTTCATATATAGGTAAGAGAAAGTAAAAAAACAATCAATTATTTCTAGAACAAGTAATTGCAAGAATGAAATTTTAAAGAAGGATTCAAAAGTAGCTATAATAATAATAATTATAAAATTAGTGTATGAACTAAAAATAAAAGATATAAATCATAGTTTAATATAGCCTATCCACAAGGCCGGATCCAGAGGAGTTTCTCGCCCCCCCCCCCCGGATAATCTGGTGTGACTGGCAGCACAGCACACAATTTTTCTTACTTTCGGTAATTTAAAGGTGCATTCTGTTCTTGTTTACCAGAATATATATACAAATCAAATTTGTAAGCATTAATTTTTAAAATTTTATATGAAAAATAAAATTTGATTGTCAAAAAAATAATTTTCTCAGATCTCGGGGGGGGGGGGGGGTATCCGGCCTTGCCAATACAATATATTTTTTTAAGAATTCGTTTTCTAAATTTATTTAAAAAAATTGTTACACCATCGAATAAAATTGTAAGACATAGTTGGAATTTTACAAACTATTTTTTTTATAGAAGAATCAACTTTTAACATTTTTTCCTTAGCATCTCTTTCTAAAAACATAAATATTAATAATTCCAACAACGTAAGACCAAACTCTAAAAACATATCGAAGACATGTTGTTTCTTGAATAAAGAATAATGTAGGCGGGCACCCCACCCTGATCCCCCTTCCCATAGCACTGTCGGCGTCAACGCGAAACAATGAATATTTATTTGCACACAAGTTGGCAACATAACAGAACAACAGCGCGTCTCGAATGATAAGCAGCTCTCTCTCTCTCTCTCTCTCTGTCTCTTTCTGGAGCTCCCTTCCACTTTCCAGCTCCAGAAGGGCAGGAGACTCCAGGCTCCGCCTCCTTATTACAACATTTGCAAATTTCGGCCATCTCTTTTGACAGATTAATAAACCTCACAAACTCCTAACGGAACACAATATCAAATCCATTTCTACTTTTATTTTTTCTCCCCAAAACTTTATTCGATTTTTAAAAATGAATGTTTATAGCTAAACATTAACGAAATCGAGACAATAATCTAATTAATTAATTAATTATAATTAAAAATGAAATATAGTAGAATTACAAATAAACTAAGAATAATTAATTATTCAACGGTAAATGAAAAATCACAGAAAAAAATTGACCCAACAGTCTGAGACTAATTCTAGGTTATGTAGACCCTTGGCACAGTAATATTGTTCAATTCTTGTGATCATGAGTTCGCTTTCCATCAAGAGAGAAAATTCATTTCAGTTGGCTACCATTCAATTAAAATAAATAGACGAGCCAAGACGCACTCTCCTCTTTGGATGCGGTCCAGAGGCGTCGGAGATGAGTCTCTTACTGCATCACATGTTCGTCTATAAGGTAAATTCGCTGAACTAAAATCCAAAATTCCACCCGATAAATTTTCCGCTAGCTCTTCTTAGTGCTATATCCCCCAGATGAGTTTCTCCTCCCTACCTTTATTTATTTGTTCCCTTGCTCTTCCTGATTGCATGTGACAATGGTCATCATACGTCTCTGAACCTTATGCATACATTCAAAATAAAAGAGTCTAAATGACATTAAATGCCGAATAAAGACCTAAAACAATAATTATACAAAAGAAATTGATATTCTTTTGATTTGAATTTTTATATATTCTAGTTTTTTACTTTCTCTTACTTATTTATAGGCTATGTACATTTAGAGAGAAAGTATTGGATTCATTTCAAAAATTTGATATCAAAATTTTGATGGAATTACGTTTTGAGTCCAAAAAAATTTGTCCCGCAAATTGGTATGTCTATTATCAAAATAAAGTATGAAGGAAATGGGCCACGAGGTTGAAATTTTATGCCAAACAAAATCGGTCAAAGAGTATTCGTACTTTACAGATGAACTTTTTCAGTTTTTTTATTTTCTCAAAATCCGCTCTAACAATTTTAATTAAAATTCATAAATCAGTTATTTTTAAAAATATAGCTATATTCTCATTTTGGCCTCAAAATTGTTTGAAGCACACTTTACTCTTGTAGGAAAAAGAAAGAGAAATGGTTGACATGGCGATAAAATATAAATATTTTCCCATATTTACAAATTTTACATGTTGAATTCTATCTAATATACACTCGAGTTAGTGTCTACTGTCGGAAACTAAATATATAAATATAGCTGTGGCAGTTAACATGAAGGTAAATATATGTCGGCAGAAAAAAATCGGGTGTGACATCATCGACCTGTAAGTTTTTTATCCTCAGAAAGCTTGAATTTAAGAACTCTGCTATTCTTTTTTCATCTTCTAAGGTTTATTAAATTTACTTTTTTTTAAAATTATAATATGCCCATTAGTAAATAATCTCAATTTAGCCTGTTCTTTTTCCTCAATCATTTATTGTATTTTGACGCCAAATATTTTCATTCATCTGTTCTTTTCCAACTAAATAAAGGGAACAAATGGGAATTGGAAAGGAAATAAAGGGCGCAAGCGTTTTTGGTTGCACCCAATCAAAGCGAGAGCAGAGAGCCCTAAGAGCTCAAAAATGGGAGCTGGTGTCCGATTACTCAAAAGAGTTGCTTTTTCTCCCCAACCAAGCAGAAAGAATAGAAAATCAGATTAAGCCGCAAATCCTGTTGTAGTTTGAAACCGCAACCATTAACATATATTAATTATTTTTGAGTGACACTTTTGAAGCTTCACCAAAATATGATCAAAGGGTTTTCTGCCATATGTCAGTATATACGAGTTACTAGGGAATGTCACGAGCCGGAATTAAATTTAATTAATCTATCAATAGTAAATAGAGAAAAATATTTAAAAAAAAACAACATATTTTGGTAGAAATTTTAAACCGATAATTTTTCCCTTTTTGTATTTACGATATTTGATTTAGTTAAAAATTTTTAATTCTTTTTTCTTCATTGATTCCTTTTAATTCATAAATTGAGTCATTTTGTATTATGAAGAAATTTGAGTAATTTAGAATAATGCATGGTTAGATGCTCCGGAAGGAACGATTTCCTAGATTCCAATCTTCCTCTAAATACATGTGTATTTCAATCTCTATATATATATAAATATTAACTATAGAACATCCTCGACGGGCTGATTATTAATAAAATTTATAATATTAAAAAAAATCCTTTTTCCATAGTCTTGTATATTTCAATTTTATTCTTTATGGGCAGTTCCCCCCCCCCCCCCTTCCAACTTTTTAGACATTTTCAAAAAATCTTCCAATTTTAATGAAATTTTGTATTTATTTACGATGCATTATCTTGATGAACTGAGACATCGCATCACAACAATCATCGCTTCTACTACCCCGGAAAAGATTGTTACTACAAGGCAGGAAATCGACTTTCGTTGGGATATGTCCAGGATGACAAATAGTGCACACATTGAGTCGCACTGGATTTGTCAGAAAAACTTGAAGTGATTTGCAATATCATACTATAATATAAAGCACTAGCCACTGACTTCCGTTATGCTCCTGTTTAGCCCTCTCTCTCGCTGATTGGCCAAAGACAGAGAAAGTTGAGTCAGAGAGGAAAATTTAAAACTTTAAATCGGCGAGCAATTGCAAAATTTCCAAACAGTGAGCAAGAATAAATTTGATGCATTTGCTCATTTTCGGCGAGCAAGGGGGTCCAGGGGCGCAACCCACTTGTAATAACATATAAACCAAGTCTGTAAATGTTTTCAATAAATAATTACAAATGAATGAAGTTGCAAACTACATAAAGAATCTTCTCTCCTCGCCTTGTCCAGCGATGCGGGGTCGGCGGACCTCACTCTTTCCCTCCAATCCTATCATACGATTTTACGACCGGAAGAAATAGGACAGGCAAGCCCGTCGCAAAGTCTGACGCCTGTTTAAAAGAGAAGGAAGAGACAGACATTTAAAGAACTGAAGGTCCCAGCTCGGGCAGCTCGTGGTCGCCATCCACGTACCCACAAGATGTGGGCCCCTGAGCAAAAACTACATAAAGAATCACCCTGTATAATAAATTTAATTATCTTTTTATTTTTAATAATATTAATACATAAAAACATCTGTTGCTTGCAGATAATTATCTTAACATTAGTAACAGAGTATTAGAACTTGTTTAGTTGTGTTTCACGGAACGCTTCTTTTGATTTTGTTTCAATTAATTAAAAGCATATATATTATCCATATTATCTAAATGAACATCTTTCACGATTTCGTGATCCGAAAAATGGAGCACGTGGCTCACTCAAAATGCACAAATGAATGGTTTGCGTGATTTATTTTTAATGCTTTTCAAATGAAAGCAATCCCTCCCCTTTTATTAAAGGACATTTTAATTAACAGACACAAATCTCTAGGGGAGATATAACAATTCAATTAAGAAAAGAATTATTTAATAGAATGAGTTGATGAGTATAAAATATTAATATTAAAAATGAATATAAAAATTCACGTCTCCGGAGGATTTCGTTTTTTATTTAGAAAAAAAAATCTACCCTGTCCGTAAAGCCAAATGCTTAGTACTAATGTAAGTATGATATTCATAAACAATTTTAAAGATTCAAATATAGACTCTTCTTTTTTTAAACATTCTCTAGGAGCGTTTGCTACTTGTGTTACAGATACCAGGTAGTAGTAGAGAGAATGTTGCCTAAGGGTGTGATTATGTTGGAGCTGCGATAAACGATAAGAGCAGAGCTTAAATCAAAGCGTGGGTCAGCTAGTTAGTGGTGTTTAAGTTGGAGCTGCGATAATAGCAAAGTTAAAGGCGGTGTCTAAATTTCTTTATCCATCTCCGAACCGAGCGTCGATAAGAGCAAAGAAAATGAACTTATCGTTGGTCGGGATCAAAGAAGGGCGAAAGCCTTGGCATCAACAGATCTACCTCCTCTTTGACCTTTTAAGTTTATTTATTAGGCTTATACTTATTTGTGAAAAACTGATCAGCGCAGCTCCAACATAACGGCTCTATTCAAAAGCATGTTTCTATTTTCTCTGCTATGCTTTTATCGACGCTCTTATCGTTTATCGCAGCTCCATCATAACGACTCTATTCAAAAGCATGTTTCTATTTTCTATGCTATGCTCTTATCGTTTATCGCAGCTCCAACATAACGGCTCTATTCAAAAGCATGTTTCTATTTTCTCTGCTAAGCTCTTATTGACGCTCTTATCGTTTATCGCAGCTCCAACATAATCGCATCCTAGTCACTGATATTCACGCTTATACAGAAAATCCCAGAGTTTTATTAAGTCCCACCCATGCGTTTTCTACTTGTGGTTATTTCATTGTTTGTATAAAGGAAAATGAAAATCTTTATTGAAAATTTTCTAGGTTTGAACCATGTAAGTTTCCATTAAAAAATATATAATATTTTTTTAAAAACAATGAAATAATCACGAGTAGAAAACGCATGGGTGGGACTTAATATTGTCCCTCACTGTTCATGAATAAAAATTAATTGATGGATAATTGTGGGCAGAAGCAACCAATAAATAGACTCTGTATTAGGGTCCGACCGAAACAAGATTTTCAGCCGAAACCGAAACCGAAACCGAATATTCGGCCTCAACCTTAGTTTCGGCCGAAACCGTAACCGAAACCGAAACTTGTATTTCCTATAAAAAATTTTTTCATTTTACTTTTTTCTTTTTTTGAATTTTTTTCCCTCCCGTGAAAATCATTTTACCTTTTTTTTAGGGAGACTAAAATTTTTTCTCCCTCAAGAGCAAATTATTTGACCTTTTTTATTTTTTTGCATGCGAGTCTCATCCCATTTTTTCAGACTCTGGTTTCGGCCGGCCAGGTTCGGCCACTTTTTGGCCGAAACCGAAACTACGGCCGAAACCATGATTTTTGGCCGAAACTGGCCGAAACCGTAACCGAAACCGAATATTCGGTCGTTCCTACTCTGATGCAGGTTCAATCACCGGCGTTTCTGTTCCTTTTATTTAAGAACCATCTTCAGTCCTTACAAGAAATATACATATAACATTAACATTGTATATATTAAAAAAAATAATTCTACAAAATTATCAAACAAAAATTATAATATTTTTGTAAAATAAGAGAAATTGGTCTTACGATTGAAATACAATTGCACAGAGTTAGTCAGCGTTATCTTTGGCATATACATTGTTGTTTCGTCATCAAAATGTTACACATGTATATTCCAGGTCAAAAATATTTATGATGGTTCCACTGATGAGTATCATATATCAATAAATTCTCTCAGGTGAATTTTATAATTTAATATTGAAAAATCTTTCATTCTGACCGGGAGTGACCTCGGATTTTATTTATTAATATACATTTAATATAGTATTATTTTTCTAAATTAAAAGTAGATAAAGGAACCTTTGTCTTCTTATATAAACATATCCAAATTTTAAATAAAAATTTTTTCCAAACCTTTCGGTATTTGTAATAAATTGAATTAATTATTAGAAAGATAATCAGGAAATAGTTGAAGATGATTTTTTTTTTTTTTTTTTTTTTGGAATGGGTGCATAAGGTCCGAAGACCTATAATGACCAATAGTCACATGCAGCCAGGAAGAAAAAAAATAAAAACAAAAGGAGAAGCATAAAGGGGAAACTCAACTGCGGGAACTGAGAAGATGCCTGTTGAGGTTAGACTTGAAAGTCTGAAGATTGTAGGTTTTGGGGAAGATAGACGCAGGGAGCTTGTTCCAATCACGGGAGGTCATAGGGACAAAGGAAGAATGAAATTGTTTTGTTCTGTTAGTCGTGATCTGAACAGCATAGGGATGCTGGGAAGATGCCTCTCTTGTGTTCCGTGAATATGTTGCATTGGGTGGGATAATTGATTTTAATTCGGCAGAGCATTGACCATGGTGATTCACTCTCCTCAACAATATGTAACTAATTTTCTTTGAATAAGTATTTTTTCTCGAAATATCGTATTTTACATTAATTGAAAAATTGTTTCGCTTTACGAGTTTGATTCTAAAACGAATTATACTCATTAAGCGAGTTTCAAATTCGAACTGAAGATGTCGAAATACTTATGTTTATGTAAATAAATAATATTTTGAAGCATATCACCTCGTGTTTTTAATTTAACTAATTATACTATTATTTGTTAGTAAGTGGCTGGTAAAGGTAAAGTTGACCCTTGGCTTATTCGATCGATTTGTTTATACAAAAGTTAAGAAAAGCGTACCGCTATAGAGTAAATCTTAAACTGACGGGTTTTCGCTTTCGGAATTAAACAACCCTCTAAGCTGCAAAGCAAAAAATCTGGAATTTTTTTTATTTTTGTTTATAATAAAAGTTGTTTAAAAATAATTTATTTAGACAAGTAGGCTGCTATACTAACGTTTGATGATTGGTGATTGTTTATTAAGTTTCCAGGGCGAGTGAGAGGGGATTATTTGAAGTGTGTTGGTGGGTGTATGAAGAGCACCCGGTACCCCCCACCCCTGACTAGTACCCCTGGTGTTGGCTGCCTCCCCGGCATTGCGGCCGCCAATTGAGCGGTCCTTGTTGAACACAGCTCTATTGATTCGAAACGCCACGATACTGTTACTAATGTATGGTAAATGGTACAATTGGACCCCAGCATCCCCATCTCACCGGATCCCTCTCCATTATCCCGGCAGCATCCCCTTCCCCACCCCCATACGCCTGCGCACCGCTCTTATACATATTCATCTCCAGCGGTTTTTGCCAACTCGTTTCACCCCTTCTCTATATCTAAATGCGCATTCCATAAAAGCGACCTGCTAATTTTTATTTTATACTATAAAAAAAATGTAATTACCATTTTTTATCCCCAATTATGATTTACGTTCTCCTTTAAATTGAAATAGAATAGAAGCTCTGAACATTTCATTTGATAATAGATTATAATATTAATACAATTGAATAATTGCAAATTGATAAAAATACCGAGTTTCAATCTGAAATATTAAATCTGAATATCTTACGTTTCATTTGGAGATTCGAGCCATTTTTAGAGGAATTAATGAAATTCGTGCGTTCATAAAATCTCAAACTTAATTAAAATCGGCTCTATAATCTAATTTAATGAAATGAATATTTATTTTCTATTAATATAATTTAAAAAATTCGTCAAATGCAGAGAGATCCATTCCTCGTATGCATTGCCAGCTAAAATTATCTTTTTATATTTTTGTTAGGTATTTTTTTACTTTATCTTAGCCTATATATGAAATATATAGGAGGAAAGTATTGCGATCATGTCAAAAATTCGATGTCGAGATTTTGATGGATATACATGTTTTGAGGTCCCCTGAGTCCAAAAAAGTGGGTCCCGCAAATTGGTCTGTGTGTGTGTATGTATGTATGTTTGGGGGTGTCTTGTGGACAGATTTTTAAGCATGACGGAAATGAGCTACCGGGTTGAAATTTTATATTTAACTTAGGCACCTTCCCACACGCTGAAAATAAGCTTTTGAAACAAAATCGGCCAAAAAGTACTAGTACTTTACTGATGTACTATTTCAGTTTTTTTTTCGATTTTCTCAAAATTCCCTCCAACGATTTTGTTTAAAATTCATAAATCAATTATTTTTTAGATGCTCTTAAGTATATTTTCATTTAGCCCTTGAAATCTTTTGACGCCCACTTTACTCTTATACTTCATAGGAAAAAAGGTAGGAGAAATGGTTGCCATGGTAACAGAATATAAATATTTTTTTTTTTTAGATTAAAATTCATATATAAATAAGCTATTTTTTATATGCCCTTTAAAAAGTATATAAGTAAAATTCTTCGTGAAAATTGTTTGAAGTACACTTTACTGATGTATTTCAGATTTTTCAAATTCACTTCCCGGCTCTTCCTTTCACAGAGCCAATGTTAAATCCCTATGGGGTCCCCTTTGGAATTTTTTACATATTTAAAAAAATGTTTTGTATTTAAGTAGGATTCTATTGTGTATAAAATATTCAAATATGAGATTAAAATTTTGAAAAATAACTATAGCTCATTTCAAGCCATCAAATCAAGAAAATAAAATTTCTGGGAATTCAATTCGGTTTGTCAAATTTTATTTTACGTAAAATTCGCATATCTAAAATATTCTTGAAACTTGATATGAAATTTGATTTCACCCGGACGCATTTAAAAGCAAAATTCATTGGCCTAAAAAAACGTAAATAATAACACAGACTCATTTTTCATACCAAAAATAGCGATTTTTGACAGACAATTTTTTTCCAAAAAATCGAAGTTTTTTAAGCATCCCTACCTACTATATGTTGCTATCAGTGGCGTCATTTGGGGGGGGGGGGCATTTTTCACTTTTTCTCAAAAAATTTGCTTTTGGCACTCAAAAATTACCTTGATATCTCGAAAGGGATTCGGAGTTTTTCGAAATTCAAACTCTCCATTTTCATAAAAAATTGTTTTTCTATAATTTTTAAATATCAATTTGGTCTTGAAAAAATAAATATTAATACATGAAAAGATGACATTAAATATTTAAGATTTTGCATCCTTTAAAGTTGTTTTTTATTTTAATAAAATATGAAATAGAGATTGCTCAGGTTAATGTTAATTTCAATATTTTATCCTCGTATTTAATTTTCATAATTACTACACACGCTTGGAGGTCCAGAGGGGTAAAAACCCCCTGGCAAGACACACAACATCGCCGTAGGCATGGGAGCTCGAGCTTTAATTATTGGAGCCTCGGGCAGGCATTACGGCCCATTACAGCGATTATCTTGGGAGCAGGGTCATTGCCGATCCCCCCAAATCTCGTTAGCCACCCTCGAGGTGTTCGTTGCTAACTTCTGCTAAGCTAACATTTTCTTTTTTCTTTAACAGACACAATGTTTTCCAAATAACCAACTCCTCTATCCCATATTCCTTGAGTATTTTTAATACAATTTTTGATGGGAATTTATATTAATATAAGAAACCAAATAGAGATTTCATAATCTATATAAATATACATATAAAAAGCTGATAAAGTTAAAGGGAAGAGAGAAGCCTGTTGAAAATATAGAAGGAAGGGGCAGACATGTAAAGAAAAGAAGGGACTGTCAGTCCAAGCTCGGGTAGCTTGTGGTCGGCATCAACGTACCCACAAGATGTGGACCCCTGAGCAAAATATTAATCAAAAAATATGAATAACACCAAGCAACTTTATTTTAAAGGACAAAAAGATTTAAGATTAAGGCGGAACGGGAGCGAAGGTGTTACGCATGTTTTTCCCGATAAGATGGCGTTGGGTGTCATAAAAAAGTATGCCCAAAAATCAACTAATTCAAAAATTTGCCAAGAGATGTCAGAATGGTAGCTGATAATATTTAATGCATTTGGATCTTTTAACAATAAATACTTTATAAATGTTATTACATATTATGTATATTTTATAAACGCATAAAAATATATAAATATAGGCCAGATATAGGCTAATACTATATTGGCTGTTAGACTAGCCAGCCATCTATTGCAAGAATGCGAACTAATTTGACATTTAATTTTTAAATAAATCATCTAAGCTTATTTTAAAATTTTCTTAATTAATATGTGATTAATAATAACAATAAATTCATTTTTAAATTAAAAAAAATTAAAGATTATTGGGACAGATTGTTTTTACTTTCTCGTACCCTATATATGAAATATATAGAGAGAGAAAGTATTGCGATCATGTCAAAAATTCGATGTCGAGATTTTTGATGGATATACATGTTTTGAGGTCCCCTGAGTCCAAAAAAGTGGGTCCCGCAAATTGGTCTGTGTGTGTGTGTGTGTGTGTGTGTGTGTGTGTGTGTGTGGACAGATTTTTAGCATGAAGGAGTTGAGCTAGCGGATTGAAATTTTATATTTAACTTAGGTACCTTTGAAGAATCTCAAAATAAGCTTTTGAACAAAATCGGCCAAAAAGTACTAGTACTTTACTGATGTACTTTTTCAGTTTTTTTCGATTTTCTCAAAATTCCCTCCAAGGATTTTTTTTTAAAATTCATAAATGAACTATTTTTTAGATGCTCTTTAAAATGTATATTCTCATTTTGCCGTTGAAATCTTCTGAAGACCACTTTACTCTTGTTCTTCATAGGAAAGATAGAAATGGTTGCCATGGTAACGGAATTTAAATCTTTTTCTTTTTATTAGATTAAAAATCAATTATTATTTAAATTCGCATTTTTTTTTAAATTTATTTGTGTCTTTAATTGTTTCAAAGAAAACATATATGTCTCTCTCTCACTTGCAAACATTATCGTCTCTCTCTACTCTTTTAAATTCCCTTTCCACCTTATCTTCGCATAGGAACAATGTTAATTTCCTATAGGGATTTGTATGTTAATTTCGATTCAAAAGGGGGTCCCCTTTAGAACTTTTTAGGCATTTAAAATTTTTTTTCCAATTCTTATGAAATTTTGTATTTATTTACGATTCTATATTGTGTATAAAATGTCCAAATATGAGATTAAAATTTTGAAAAATAACCATAGTTTATTTGAAGCAGTCAACATTTAAAATCCAAGTTTGAAACTAAGGTGCTATCGGAAACTAAATATATCTCGACACAAAAAATCTGGTGTGACCAGCACAGTGTGCAACTTTCTTACCGAAGGGTAAGAGAAAGTTGTGTGCTGTGCGCCAGTCACACCAGATTGTTTTTTGTATTTGCTTGATAACAAAAAAATTAATTACGATAATTTTTTAATAAGTCATTAAAAAAATGATAGCTCGATGTCCCAATAATCTCTTATGAATTTAATTCATTTAAAAAATAACCGCATTGAAAAATTCCTTATAATAGTCTAGTTTTTTTTTTAAGTACGTTTAGACGTCGCTCCTGAACCCCTTTAAACCTCACTAAATTGAAACCAAAAATTGAAAATTTATTATCAAAGCACCAGGTTCACCCTTTCCTCTAAAAAACGCTAACTAAATTTCGGTTTCAATAATATATATAGGTCCTATATAAAAATTAATGTTATTTATTTTTTTTCTTCTACAACAGTTAGACATTAGTCAAAACACATTTGAAGTTTAATTTTCAAAAATTGCTTATTAGCTAAGCAGGGGGTCTCCCCAAAATCGAAAAACATGGCAAGGGGTCTACGAGACAAAAAAGTTTGGGGAACTTTGGATTAAATTTGTAAATCTCTTTTTTGAAATCAGAGGATTAAAATTTTGATTTCGTTTATAGTTAATTTTTGACAACTTGAACAAGGACAATTCGAGAGGAAGTGCTGCAAAATTTTAGATGACGTGACGGGAGGGGAAAAAGGATGCAGGAACACGTGCCCTGGAGAAGGATAAGAACAGATCCGGAACCAATGGTAGAAATCAATCAGACAGAATCACCGAAGTGCATAACAAGTAAGGACGATGCATGACATCGACGACGTTGACGACGAGCGGAAGCGCGGCGCTGAATTGCGCATGCGCAAATGCGCCACGCGCATCGAGCCGTACGCCATTTAATTGCTTCCGCCGTGCGCCATCTTGCATCGTCCCCCCCTTCCTAAGGGGGCCCCAGGAACGCCGCCCGACGCCCCAACACCCACTTCCGGTTACATTCAATACGCTACGATTTTTTCTCCCCAGATTTAAGCTTGCGAGATGCTCTCACCCTCAGATATGCTCGATTATCAAGATTTTTTATTCCAATTACTCGTGATTGAATATTAAGAATCCAATCGAAAAAATAAGAACTCGTTGAGAGTACATATCACATTAGAGGGTGAATCTCCTATTCAAAGGATTTTTTTCAAAGATACTCATTTATTCACTTTTTTTCTTTTAATTTCTTCCAATCTTTGTCTATAATGAAATGATATTCTGATTTGACCTTTAAGTATAAAAAATTTGTTTATTCTCTAGTATTAGAATCTTCAAAATGGTGACTTTAATGAGGACATGGGCAGAAGAATAACAAAATAAGTTAGTCTTTTATTCCTTCTTTCAAATATTTTTTTATATAAGTATTATTTAATATTTGTCAAGTATTTTGTAAGTTATAATCATTTTTTTGACAAAATTCATGGCATTAATAATTGTCCATTTTTGATTTTTAGATGACATGATATTTTGCAAGGTATTTATTTGGTGACTGACATGAAAATAAATATTATTTATTAGTTTTTAATTTCGATAAAAAAAAAAATTATTACTATTCCAATCCAGTGCCTGCTTGAGGATTTGTTTACATTCAAAGAATACACAAATGCAAAGAATACATAAATATTTCTCTATACAATTCCTATGGGAGAAATCGTAACTTTAGGAATTAATAACTCAAAAAGTTATAGGAATTTCGGGATGAAAATAATTTTCCTGTAATCCCTAGAAGGTCCTCTTTAAGTATATAAAATTTCGTTTCAAAATACCAACAAGAAGCTGGCCAAACAGAGCGTGACAGACAGACGGACATTATTGATATAAATAGATTTTATAGATTTCTAAGTGAATTTATCACATAATATTTTTAACAAATTATTTAAATAAAATAAAGACAAATATGACGATACTTAGATTTGTCTTTGTCACATATTAATATAAAATTTGGTTTTTATAAAAATTTTCAATAAAATAATCATAGAAGAACAGAAATAGAAAGTTTATTATAAAATTTTGGTGATTATTATTATCATTAGCTCAGGTACCCACATCTTGTGGGTAGGTGGATGGCAAACCCATGAACCGACCCCGCAGTGCGGGATCAAGGCGAAGAAAGAAAAAGAAGAAGATTAAGACATATCATATTTGTCCTTATTTACTGTAATTTAAATTGGAATTTTTAATTAAAATCATTTGAATTTACTTAGAAATATGTATAAATAATAATTTATATTATGAGCGTAAAAATCTAATCTTATTGAAAAACATCGGAGATGTAAAAAATGGCGCCTCGTATATTATTTTTGCCCAGAGTCGAGAAAAATCGAGCCGGGTTTAGTTTTTTATGAATAAAATAAAAGTGAGGAAATATATCCACTTAAATAAAATTTTATACAATAGAATTTAAATCAAAATCTCGACATCGAATTTTTGACATGATAGCAAAAAGGACACAAGCCTATATTTTCTCTTTTATTTAACTTACAAAAAACTAAGCTGAGCGCCATTTTTTTGACTTCAATGTTTTTGAGGATATTTGACTCGTTTTTTTGAAATTTTACTGTACTGTCACAAACTACCTTTTTCGCTTATTTGAATTAATAAATACTTGGTTATGTTTTTGATAAACAGAGATTTTGACCAAATTCAGGTTTTTTTATTATTTTTATTTCGATAGCACTTATTCTGATTCACATTGATTTATTTATGTGTAAATGAATCCTTCCTAGAAAATTTCATTTTAACGGGGTGTAACGTCATCATGACCCAAAAAAATTAGGAATTCGCAATAAATGGGTCTAGTTTCTGAAATTCTGCTCAAAATGATCCTTATTTATTTTAGTTCTAGTATATAAAAAAAAAAATTGCCTCCGATATCTTAAATAATTTTTGAGATTTTTTCACGTCTCGTCAATATAAATGCGATCGGCCACAATCCTTTGGATTAGAATATTAACGAAATGCTGAGGCCCCCAGGCCGCCTTTTCACTTTGCTCGTACTGATATTGAAGATTCCATCAAATTTTCTCTTTTTTTCCACCATCTTGGAACGCTCTAACACACAACTGACTTCCCCTCTCTAGAACTTTTTTTTTGAGCGCAGTGTCACCTTTAAATCGCTGAAAGGTGTGACCCGAAGCGATGTATCTATACGTCATGAGTAGAGACCGGACAAAAAAGCATAAAAAAATGGAAAAAAGTGCTTAAAAAAGCATAAAAAACTTGAATAATAAGTTGTTAAATAAGCATAAAAGTTGAAAAAAAGCATCTCATAAGCAATTTTTACTCATACCAATGGGGTATACAAATTTTTTTTTTTAAAGAAACTAAATTTATTCCGCCCCGCCCTGCGAAAAATTTTGTTTTTGCGGAACCAAATTTTTTCACCCTGCAGAAAAAATTTTTTTTACAATGCTATAATTTTTTTTTTTTTTTGGGGGGCGGGCCCCTCCCCCCCCTTATACACGTCCCTGGTGTATGCCTGTGTGAATGGGAAAAAGTGTTTTTTGATAAAAAAAAAAAAAAATTATAAATTTTCGTAAAATAAGTTCAAATAAGCACGAAAGGGAAAAAAGCATGAAAACTCAAAAAAAGCAAAAAAAGCATAAAAAATGCAATCTCAATGCACTTAGTTTTTCCTAATTCGTATAGAAATTAAATATCTAATGGTTGCTTATAAAATTGAGCAATAAGCATTTTGCTTAAATTCCGGTCTCTAGTCATGAGATATGGTTCTTTAGAGAACTCTAGCGAAAAACGCTCACACCTTTTTGCATCACCAAATATTAAGATTTTTACTTTCTCTTACCTCTATATATAGAGGGAAAAAGTATTAGATTCATGTCAAAAATTCGATGTCGAGATTTTGAGGTCTCCTGAATCCAAAAAAGTGGTTTTCGCAACATAGTCTGTCTGTGAACTTTTTTTTTTTTTTTTTTTTTTTTTGGAATGGGTGCATAAGGTCCGAAGACCTATAATGACCAATAGTCACATGCAGCCAGGAAGAAAATAAAAAAAAAAGGAGAAGCATAAAGGGGAAACTCAACTGCGGGAACTGAGAAGATGCCTGTTGAGGTTAGACTTGAAAGTCTGAAGGTTTTGTCTGTAGGTTTTGGGGAAGATAGACGCAGGAAGCTTGTTCCAATCACGGGAGGTCATGGGGACAAAGGAAGAATGAAATTGTTTTGTTCTGTTAGTCGTGATCTGAACAGCATAGGGATGCTGGGAAGATGCCTCTCTTGTGGTCCGTGAATATGTTGCATTGGGTGGGATAATTGATTTTAACTAAACATCTCAAGAACGCAAAAAGCTATGAGGTTGAAATTTTATCTTTAAGTTAGGTACCTCTCTGCGAAGTGACCCGAAGCTTTTGAACAAAATTGGCCAAAAAGTACTAGTACTTTACTGATGCACTTTTTCAGTTTTTTTTTTCGAATTTTCTCAAAATTCGCTCCAACGTGATTAAAATTCAAAAATCAATTATTTTTTAAATGCTCTTTCAAATGTATATTCTCATTTTGCCATTGAAATCTTTTGAAGCACACTTTACTCTTGTACTTCATAGGAAAGATAGGAGAAATGGCTGCTATGGTAACAAAATATAAATATTTTCCCACGTTTATAAATTGTAATACCTCGGCAGAAACTAAATATATGTCGACACGAAAAATCTGGCGTGACAAGCACAGATCACAACTTTCGATTACCGAAGGTAAGAGAAAGTTGTGTTGTGTCCAACCAGTCACACCAGATTTTTTTTTCTTATGATTTTATTTTGTTCGGCGACGAGTCGCTCCCGCGACTCTTGATAAATTTCACTATCTTTAAAATAGAAAGCTATCAATTTTCTTAAGAAAAAAAAGAGAAGAAAAAGTGTATCATTTCAATTGTCAAGTAGTTTTCAACAGAATCTTAAAATATGAAAATTCCCTTCATTTCATGGTTTAAATAAAAAGCAATTAGAGTATTTTTCTCTTCCAGAAAAGGATCCCTTCATAGCACAGTAGCAGATGGAGCGTAAATTTTCGATCAAATTCAATAATCCAACTACAAACCAAGCCTATTTAAGTAAATTCCTTTTAATAAGATGATTACTCTTATTTAGCCGACAGCAAAACTTATGACGAGCGATGTATTTTATTGCCTTATGTAAATAGGCTGAGTTGTGACATGGATATTAGTTGACAGACACTAGTTAAACTGTTATCGGGTAGGCTTGATAGAATTATCAGCGGCAAGGAACGAGCCTGGGGCGAAAAAAAAGGGTCGGGGGACCCTAGGGAACATATTGGACTGCCAATCGTCAGCATCCCTTTTCATCCCTAATCTCTATCATTATAACATCTCCCATGTCCCTCTCTTGCATACGAGCTGATCAAAAAAGTCCGCTTCCTCTCCCGAGGTTATTGAGACTCTCTCTACTTGGCTTCCTTCCTCTCTGTTTATGTCAGTAATGTCACCAAATGGCCAAATTATATCTTCATAACATTTGTTCTTTAATAAGCATGCTCATCGGAGGAAACCTTCTAATCCAATTAAAGTGAGTTCATGCAGCTGATTCAGCAAATTTTATGCTAATTATCTCTATTCAAGTCAATATAGGACGATTTTCATTCATTTTTAGAACAGGTGGAAACATATTTGATATTAAATCGTATAGGTCTATATTTCAGTAACCAAAATAGAAGAGCGAAGAAGATGTAAGCAAAACATAGACACCTTATAACTTCAAATACAACTGTAGATTGGCGCTGTCTCCATCTATCCGGCAAAGGTTCAAAAGAAAAATGCCCCCAATGAGTTTGTTGTGAAACCTCTGATGAGGAAGAGTCTCCAGTGCCCTCGAAATATTAGCTAATAAAAACTCATTGGAAACTATTGGTACATTTGCTTTTTTCCCTTTCATCCTTTGACACCAATCTACAACCAGGGATGGGCATTACAAATTACACACTTTTTTTTACAAATTACATATTGCATTTATTTTCTTTAGAAAAAATAAGAATATGCCTAAATAAGAAGTAAAGTAGTTGGGATTAGTTTTAAAAGCTGTAAACATAAGAGAAGTTTGTTTATTATAAATATAAATACATTAAAAATAACTACATATGAGCGAATTAAAATACTGATTTTGTAAGCAATTTGTAATTTCTAATTGATATAAATCAATAATTTAATTATTTTTTTTTAATTAAATTGATTTTTTGTTCAAATTACTTGTTGTAATTCAATTACATCTACATGTAAATGTACATGTAACTTAATTCATTACTGCCCATATCTGGCTACAGCTCTGTTGAGTAACTTCTTTATTTTAATAAGTGCATTTTTTGATAAATTTGTTAGATTTTTAAAAATGAATGTTATTTTCTAGCAAATATGTAGAAAGAATACATTTCTCAATTTTTTGCTCTTCATAAACTCTCCAAACCGCTGGAATATATAACATTATTTTAGAAAAAAAAAAAAAAAAAAAAACGAACTGCGATGAGCCAACATCTTTCCACTACAGTAAAAAATAATTATTATGGGAGTTTTTAATTATAGACTACATTTTTGTATTAATTATTTATTAAAAATATAAATAATTAATACAAAAATGTGGTCTATAATTAAAAACTTCCTTAACAAAAGCTTTAATAAACACAGTAAGAAATAATTGGGGGATTTAGAATTTTTTTAAAAGTCAAAAGAATATTTTTTGAAGAAGAAAAAGAAAATGGTGCTTTTCTGGTCAATAATCTTTATTCGAACAGTAGCGACGTTTCGATCCTGTGTTGGGATCATTTTCAAGTTTGTTGTTCAATCAAACAGAATAGATTGTTTCTTATGTGGCATAAGAAGTTATAAATGAAAGAGAAAAATCTGCAATGATGTTTGTCTATAATTTAATTATCAATAATTACGATGAACAGTTAATAAGAAGCGATAGACAAGTCAGTGTAGCAAAACCTGAAGCTTAATTCGGAGGAGGGTGAAAGTTGATAAAAAGGAAGACGATATCTCGGCCTTAGCTCGGGTAAATCGTGGTCACCATCCTCATAATCACAATATGTAAACCTTTGAATTTTCACTTTTTATATAATTGTCATTTATTTCTTAATATTATTTAAAGAAGGAACTTAAAATCGAGATCAGAATGGCTATGAGATCATTTTTACTTTTATTTTTAATACCTAGTAACTTAAGTTAATGCCGATATTCAGTGAATGTAATGAAATAATAATGTTTACAACGTTTTTAGAAATTTAATTTAGTTAATAACGAATGATACACATAAGCACTGGTAAAGGAAAGAAGATCCGATTAAATTCCAAGTCTAAGCGGCTTTGCAGCCAGAGTGGTTGGGGTTTATAAACCAAAATGGGGTTTCTTTCTTTAATAAGTTCCCCGTCCCGGGTTTTTAGATCAATTCAGATTAGTATAATCCAGCTCTTATATATAAAACACTGATTCTTGCCTGGCTTCGTTCATTTGTTTTTAATTAAAAAGTTGTAAATACTTGGGTATTAATAATAATCCTGTGGGCATGGGCGTAACTAGGGGGGTCCCGGGGGGGCCTGGCCCCCCCTAGAAGGCTCGTGGCCCCCCCCAGAAAGATCTTTGCCCCAAGAAAAATTGAGAAAATATGGGGCTATCCAGGCCCGAGTCATTCTTTCCACGTCAAAACGATACCGTTTTTAACCTCACCACTCCAGATTTGTATGAAATTTGGGTCTTAGCTAGAGTCAATAGAGACTAAGAAAAAGCCCCAATTTCAACTTGATATCTCAACTCGTTTAAGAAATATGGCGTGTTTAAGTTGTCAAAAATGGCAAAAAATCGACCTAACCACATCTATTTAAATTGCTCTAAAATCTCTTAGAGATGAGACAGAGAGATGATTGAGGTGTCATTTTACAGCTTTTTAGACACCCTTCCCAATGATATACAACACACCTGGGTGGTAATAAAAACAAATTTTTAATTTCAAAATCAAAAATTTAAATTAATTTTTTTCAAAAAGTACCCCTTCGAAAATTTTGAAAAATTTCTAAAATGATCCTTGCTTAAAGGTTAAAAAATAATATAAGCCTCATCGAGGGATCATGATGGGATCATAGAAAAATTAATTAAAACAACCCTTGCGTTAGTTTTTTGTCATAATTGGGAAACACTACACAGGCTGACAGTGATTTTGGCACCGGGGATATTTTGAGCTGATCTCTGAGTATATGCGACGTCCTTTTTCCAAAAATGCCGTCAGTTTTGCTCGAATATCTCTAGCTTTAGAGATATAGAGAATATAACGTTTTAATTGAAATTCTGCTCTACAGCGGCTCTTATTTTGAGTTTTCTAAATTTTTTATGGTGTTTTCTCTTAATGATATACAGGTAGCTAAGATACATAGAAAATCTTGAGATTCTGCCCAATCAGAATTGATTTAGTGGTGCAAAACACGGCTAAAAGTTGAAAAAATTCAATTTTTCCAGTTTTTCTTAACTTTGGACAAGCCCACGGGGCGTGGTGTAGAGGTTAGCGTGCTAACCTCATATACCAAACGTCGCGGGTTCGGACCCCAGGCAGTCCGATGATTTTATTTAAGCCATCTGGATACCAGATGGCTTAAATAAAAATGCCTGGACCCTAATATATATAAATTCATAAATAACGGTTATCGTAAATGTCTTATATGGCCTGAGCTGCCGAAAAGACAGTGTGAATGTGTGTGTGAGTGTGAGTGTGAATGAGAAAAAAGTGTGAATGTTTTCAAAAAAAAAAAAAAAAAAAAAAAAAACTTTGGACAACCCTAAAATTTTTTTAACATCCCTGAATGCAAAAAACATATATGTACGATATTCTGTAACTCTTTAGCTTTCCAGAAATCATTAATTTGTGCAAATCGGTTAATTATTAAAGAAATTATAAACTTGTTATTTCAGCGCTATCACTACACCCAAGAATTCTTCTAAGCAAAACACCATCTTTATCATAAAATTTTCTTATCTTGACTTGTAGATTAACTATTTTGTTTATAATTTCGTTAATAATTAACCGATTTGCACGAATGAATGATGGCTGGAAAAATTGAATTTTTTTCAACTTTTAGCCGTGTTTTGCACCACTAAATCACTTCTGATTGGGCAAAATCTCTAAATTTTCTATGTACCTTAGCTACCTGTGTATCTTTAAGAGAAAACACCATAAAAAACTCTAGAAAACTCAAAATAAGAGCCGCTTTAGAGCAGAATTTCAATTAAAACGTTATATTCTCTATATCTCTAAAACTAGAGCTATTCGAGCAAAACTGACGGCATTTTTGGAAAAAGGACGACGCATATAGCGACGAGAATAGCTCAAACTACTCCCGAGTACCAAAATCACTGCTAGCCTGTATAATGTTTCCCAATTATTACAAAAAACTAACGCAAGGGTTGTTTTGATTAATTTTTCTATGATCCCATCATGATCCCTCGATGAGGCTTATATTATCTTTTAACCTTTAAGCAAGGACCATTATAGAATTTTTTCAAAATTTTCGAAGGGGTACTTTTTGAAAAAAATTAATTTAAATTTTTGATTTTGAAATTAAAAATTTTTTTTTATTACCCCCCTTTGGAAAGGGTGTCTAAAAAGCTGTAAAATGACACCTCATTCATCTCTCTGTCTCATCTCTAAGAGATTTTAGAGCAATTTAAATAGATGTGGTTAGGTCGATTTTTTGCCATTTTTGACAAATTTAACACGCCATATTTCTTAAACGATTTGAGATATCAAGTTGAAATTGGGGCTTTTTCTTAGTCTCTATTGACTCTACCTATGACCCAAATTTCATACAAATCTGAGATGGTGAGGTTAAAAAGTGTATCGATTTGACGTGGAATGACTCGCCCATCGGGGTTATCTGGTCTCATGCCCCCCCCCCCCCCAGCAAGTATGGCTGGTCCCATGGCCCCCCCCCCAGCCAGATTCTCTAGTTACGCCCATGCCTGTGGGAAATCAAAAACGGGAAAAGAAACCCCTTAAGCTGGAAAACGTATTTTGATAGAATCGCTTTTGTGCTCGATTCCATATTTTGCCTTTTCGGCTCCATTAGAGGTGTCATTTGGAGTGAGAACAAGAAGTAGGTCTTGATAAAAGAGCAATCGACCAGAAACGGCGAGGAGAGAAGGATACCCGGGGCGGTAATGGAGGGAGTCAGGGGATGAGAGTCGGGAGTCTGGAGAAGGGAGTATGGAACCGGGGAAGCAGGAGTTGGGGGAAGGGACTTCCGGCGCCGACAATGCCCTCTGACGAGGCGATTCGCAACTCCCCTTTCCGCAACTTTGCTAAAAGGTTCAAAACCACTTTTCGAGTTGTGGCCAAATGGTTGTTAAATTATTTGTCGAAATCAGAGAACGCGCTGAGATCATGCCTTGCGAGTTTCAAAGCTTTTTATTCAACTGGATTTTCTCTAAGATCATTCATTTAGGGAAATGCATCGTTGGGTTTAACCAATTTTCAATTCAATCAAATGAAAAGCTACATTTTTCAAGATTGCAGACGAAGGGCAGAAAAAAAATTTCTAAGGAAAAAAGAAGCTTTTTTTTTTCTTCTGGCTTTTAGATTCTTTTATATAAAACAAAGAGTCATTCTATGAATTTTTTTACTTCATTTACAATAAAATTAAGTTTCTTTTAATATATTGATATTTATATACTTTAAAGTTTTTGATTAAGAGCTAGTTTAGACTTTCTAATGGGGAGGCTCGTGGCTAATCGGATAAGCTGCTCTAGAGTTGCTATAGAACTCGGGTTCAAATCCCACTTGTCGTGAAAATTTTCAAACATTGCCAATGTCTTCTTCGTCTCTCTATTATTGGAGTTAATCTCTGTGGAGAGGTAGGAAAAAAAAAATTTTTTTGAATCTAGACTGTTTCTAGTTTACTTAATTAAAAAAGTGGTGGCTGAGTTGATAACTTCAAGAGGAAGTGCAGAGGCAGCCAAAAAGAAATAATTCTGAATGCTACAACAATTTTCCGGAGACGTTTCGGTAATGCAACAATATGGAATAACTTACAATTGATTTTTTATGCTCAGAGTTAGTTGGTATATACGTATGATTTAAATTGTTGGCAATGGAACATGTATATTGTTGAACTAGCATACAATATTTAACAATGGTCTCCCAAGAGATTAAATTATATGAATGAGTAAAAAATATTCTTTTCAGATTTATTCATACTTTCGGTCAGTCAACTAATTTACCTATTTATAAAGCTTACTCTTTCTATATTTAAATTCTTAAGTTATTAACTTTTAATAATTTATAAAATTGTATAGTAAAGTTTTTTTTTTCAAAAATACATTTCGATTAATTTATATAGATACATTATTTAAAAAATTCGTTTCTTGTTTATTTTAATTTAATTATTGATTTCAAGTTTACATCTGCATTATTGCAAAAAGTATCGATAAGGAAGCGAGAAAAGTTCAAGAAAAACTCAAGAATTTGTTGAAAATTAATTAAAAAAATTAATTTAAATTTTAAGCATCTCTAATTCCAGCTTTCGAAAGACAATCAATTCAGACATTCGAAACAAATGGCACAACCGTATAAATAATATTGCCACCATTTATTAAATAATTTTTATTTATTATAACATCTATTGCAATAGTATTGAGACTAAATCCCGGTAGTTAGGCAGCCCAAATGGCAGCTTTCCTGCCTGATAAATACCTTTTTCAAAGCAATAGACTGAATGACCATTTTTAACAAAAAACAGAAAAATTTATCTTTTTAATATAAATTTCAAGATATATCGAAATAAAAATTATTTCAATGTTTTAATCAGAAAAAGTTTAGTGAGCGTGTGCCATTTGGGCTGCCTAACTACTGGGCTTTAGTCTCAATACTATTGCAATAGATGGTACATCTCATTTAGAATATAAAATTTGACAATTATTGTAAAAAGTTTTATTTCATCCTTGGCCTCCCGCAACCTGCGACTCAATTTATATTTCATCCCCTCAAACAACTGAACGAAATATTATTAATTTTCAAGACAAGAAAATACGGTGTCTTTATTAAACCATCTAGCAGCCCTTCTTGGTTAGTAAAGACGTCCGCTCGGTTTAGTCTGATCGATTTATTTCAAGTACAATATAATAAAAATTTCCGGGGTGCCCTAGAATTGATGATTCAATAATAAAAATTGATAGTAGAGGGTACTAAATGCTGATATGATGATCGTGTTTATTTTTATATTCAAACCGGCGGAGATGAGTGTTCCAAATTTCTATTCATCAACGACAAATGATAATGGGGACACTTGAGGTGGATTCCCGAATGGGACATCCCAATCGAGGACCTTTTATCTTCGAGACCCTTCTTATCGTGGCAAAATATTTTGTTAATTTGACAAAGCAGACTTCTATGAAATTTAGTGGACGGATATTAGCGAAGGGTGGTCGAGTGACCAGTCTGCCCTTTGTGTCAGCCCTCGTCCCCCCACCTTTGGCCCACAAAAGCACATAAAGGCCCTTTTTAAGGTGTCAACTACGTTTGTTTAGGTTCTAGGCGACACTCAATCAAAATTATTAAATAATAAAAAATAAAAAATATAAAAATAACTTCAAAGATTTAATTGCAATTTGTTCTTTCAAAATATTATTAGTGCATCATTAACTTTATTTTTATTTTAATACGATTTATTGTTAGTAAATAAAAGTTAGTGTCAGTGGCATAACTTCTCTAGATCTAAGATTCCGCTTGACGGGTGCTCGTACCTATCCAGGCCTCTGCCTTGGGCTATTCAATTTTAAATTATTGATGTAGTGCTCTCAAAATAATGCAACTGCGACTCTTTTATGTATTCAGAGCCCTTTCCATATTATTTTCAACATTAATCAAATTAGAGGTGGCCGAACTTTTCAGCAGGAGGTGAAGGGGAATTCAGAAATATTTTCTGCCGGGCTACGTACCTATTTTTTTTTATTAAAGACTCATCTTGTATTATTTTGGCATAAATACAATAAAGTTAACATTCATGCAGTGGCGTAAATAGCCTGGGTCGCAAGGGGGCAATCGCCCGAGACGCATCAAGCTTTTGGCGCCCAAAAGGACCTAAGAAAGAGTCATTTTAACTTTTTCTTGGGGGGGGAAGCAAACTTATTTTTTCATAAAATTTACTTACAAATAAGTATCTCAAATTTAGCCAAAAGATATTTAATTAAATTATTTTTTTAAATTTTTTTATAGTTTATATTCAAGTAGATATATTTTGAATTTATTTAGAATATAAAATTTTAAAAAAATCGGAGCCTTTGACCCCTACCCCCCAAGGGCTAAATGACCCCTCTGCTTAAATTTCACTATTTAAAATGAATTTATTACAAAAAATATTATATAGCCTACTTTACGATCTCTCGCGTCATTTAAATTAAATATCTTTTGGCCAAATTTGAGTACGTACCTATTTGTAAGTAAATTTTAAGAAAAAAAAATGTTTGCCCTCCCCAAGAAAAAAAATTTGCCCCCCAAAAAAAAAAAGTTGAAATGACGCTACTGTTACCTATTAGCTATTGTTGTGCTGCTAATAAATTTATTTATTTATTCATTGTTTATTTATTAACATCAATAAACATCAATAATAGCCAAAAGTATAACAAAAAAGGGCCTATGCCGAGAAAAAATGCACATGTTTATTTTTTTGTATTGAATGAAATTAAGTACGCCCTGGATGCCCCACCCTTTTAGGTTCGAATATTAGCTGAGAGAATACAGGGTGTAAGAAATTTGCCCACTAAAGGCAACAAGGGGGTCCAGGGGGCGAGATCCTCTTCAGAAGCATTATTTTTGCTCTCGTGTTTTTAGTTTCTTATGCCGACCCCCAATCAACGAAACAATAAATTCAGAAGATTAGAAAATAATTTTAAAATGCGATTTTGAAAAAATTTTGCAAGCTCAAACTTCTTTTATTGTTATATGAGCATCAAAAAAACAAAGAGAAGAGATTAAAACTAAGGTTTAAACTTGACTGTGTTGTCTTGAATTGAGTTTTAAAATATTCATAGCTAACATAATCTGCGCCTTAACCTTTTAGTTTAGAGTATTCTTTTAATAATTAAAAAAAATTTGTTGTTTAAAAAAATGTATTGTTAAAATAAAAAGGGCGGCTGTCGAAACATTTTCGTTTGATTTTTTTTTTTTTAAATAAAAGTCGAGTCATGGTGAATTTTTTTGTGTTGTAGACAAGTGTTGAGCGGCAAACGTCGGCGGATGAGAAGCACATCGAGGATAGTGAGGGGATCTGAGGATGAGGGACCCGGGCCTCGATCGTTATCACCTTGACGTTGCTCAGTGATCAACCGCAACGTCTAAAGCTAAGGCCATCCGCGTTAGACGAAACAAACTACTTATCGAACTCTATTTAAATTTATTTCATTGTTGTTATTTATAAAAAAATAAGATAATTTATTAAAAAATTCACTAAGAGTTAATTTATTAAGAAAAATTTTTGATAATTATTGTACTGTAGAGAATTGGAATCTATCGATCCTTGGGGAAGAAGGGCGTAAAAAAATTAGATATGTTGTATTTATTTATACCAGTCATTTAGGTTAATTATTTTGTTAAGTTGTATTTAGATATTATAATTAAAATTTCCCTTCGATATTTGACAACATTTTTGTTATTATATTTTTCATAAGGTGAAAATTTAATAAATTCATTAGTGTCATTTTCTTGGGAATAATTATAATTTTAAAATCACTTAATGTAAATCTAGATTGTCACAACCTTTATAGTCTTAGCTGAATTGTACCTGAAGAAGGCCACACAATGAGTGGCCGAAACGTTGTAATTTTTACAAATAAACCACAGTTAAACCGAAAATCAAATTCTTTTACTAATAATGTAAATTCTTTTTTGTAATATTAACATGTAGGCAGTGGCGTAGCCAGGGCCGGAACTAGAGATTTTTTTAGGGGGGCAAAATTTAATTTGTCGCCCCTCCTCAACATTTTTCTGCGAAATTTTTTTTTTTTTTTTCGCGGAACCAAATTTTCCCGTCCGAAAAAATATTTTACCTTTTTTTAGAGACGCAAAAAATTTGCCGCCCCATGATATCTGCCGCCCGGGGCACGTGCACCCACTGCCCCCCCTAGATCCGGCCCTGGGCGTAGCTAAATTTTTTAGGCCCATAGGCAAATTCTAATTACGTGTCCCCCTACTAACATTTTTTTTATTTCATATAATTCGAAATATTCAAAATCGATTCATCAAAATGTTAGAAAAATTCAAAATTAAAGATAGGGTAAGCTTTAAAAATTAAGAATTCTGTTAGTACAAGAACATTCTTAAAGCAAAAATTACTTCAATGAAAAAAATTTGAGAAAGTAAACAACATATATAGCACCCGAGGGTGGTTCAGTCAAAAGCCAGTGCCCCGGTGATAACAAACAAATATGGAAAAAAACGATCAGATATATCAAAGCAAAATTAATAAATAAGTACAAACAGTTGAGAAAAATAACAAATCAACACGCATTAAACACTGCACGGAAAAAAACACGGTTGAAGAAAAAGCAAATTAAAAGTAAAAATATTAAGGGAAAACCATAAAAAATAAAAGACTTTACAAATTGTTCTAAATATATATATA